>JAVJIF010014983.1:0-115860 GCA_038442645.1 Agave tequilana
TTGATGTAATAGATGGTGATAATCTATGTAAAGGTGCCTCCTTTGTTCTCCATTGTAATCTTCTCCATCTTCTACATGATGCTTTGCTAACTTTTCTTCTTCTCGTGGCAATCTAACTACTAACCACTAACCATCTAACCACTTACTTGATAATCCACAGGAATCTATAGCCTCACAAGGCCTTGCTCTTGCAAGAGCCATTGATGCTCATGATGATGGATTCTAACATTCTAACATTTCTAAACACCTTAGCCACTAACTTGCTAACTTACAATGTCTTATTTATTTCATTCTCACCTCTATCCGGTTTTGATGATTTAACAAGTAGCTTGCAACTTGTTAGTTTGTATGGATGTGTTTTTTGAATGTAGAAGATCAATCTTATGGGCCATGCTTTGTATCGTCTCTTGAAGCCAAGGATTAGTGATGGCCAAGGATCTATGTGAGGCAACTATAACTAAGAGGTTAGCATGGTTAGTGGAGCATTAGTAGTTAGTAGCCATGAGTTTTATTTTACTTTGTTTTAAAAACCAATTTCCAAACTCTTTTATCATTCTTGTTTTCACCACCTTCTTAGTTCATCTTTGTTTCATCTTCTTTTCTATTTTATTTTCCAAACCATTTCTCTTTTGTTTTCTTCGCCGTTTTCATCGCCTTCTCCACCTATCACATGCTTGATTTCCTTTTCTTTTCTTTTCTTTTCCTTTCTTTTCTTTTTGTAATTCTTTAAATAAAGAAGAATTGTTAACATACGACGTGAATAGAGACTGTTAATGCTTCTATCGCCTCCCCTCCCTATGAATTCGCCCGTTGAGCCAATGCTATAACGGAAGTATCGAGGGAACATTAGCACATATACCTTTCACATTGATTTCATAAATACACACATTTGAGTGCTGGTTTCGCCCCGATCAAGTTTTTGGCGCCGTTGCCGTGGAACGGGAACGGTTTTGATTTCACGTTTTTGTTAACATTTTCTTCTCTGTTTGGGTGTGCAGGACAATCTTACAGGTGGTTAACATTGCAGAATAAACACTAGCTTTGCATCTCCGTGCTCTAGAAAGCAGGGACCCGGCTTCTAAAGAACCGCCGCGCAAACGCGACTTTTGCCGCGAAAATGCGGCCATGTTGTGATAATTGTATATCTTGTTGTGCTGGGATGTGTTCATTGTAATAGCTAGTGGATCTGTATTATTACTTTCCTGTTTTGATTGCCTACACACCACAATAAAACTAAAGAACTAAAATATGGTATTTTATACGCTTTTAAAACGGCTTAGACATTTGCATTTAGGCACGTGTCAATTCAATTCTAATATACTGTATTTTGTTCTGTTGTTGTTGAAACAACCTAGAGGGGGTGAATAGGTGTAAGTGCTAATCTATAAACTAAATGCGCTAAAAGCGGAAGCTTAAACTATTTTGCAACACACTTAGTACAACACACAAGTATAGCCGAATTCCCCGTGAAGGGCTCTGGACTAACTCCTCTTGATTCCCCTAGATATGGGTTGAGGTGCTATATGAAGCTCTTGTGGTTAAGTACAAGTGGGCACACACAAGCAAGCCAAGCATATAAGGATATACAACAATATAAAAGATGCAAGGCAACACAAGCAATATGAATGATATGAATGAATGAGAGATGTTTTGCACAAAATAATAAGAGAGAGAGTTGAGAGATATTGGATCAAACGCAAACACAAGGATATGTTACGAGGTTCGAGCCCCTAGCTTTACTTCCTTGCCTACATCATCGTGTAAGATTTCCAATCCACTATCTCCTACCGAGGGAACCTCCACCGAGGAGGATTTGTTACAACACAAGGAGTACCGAACTCCTCTCTCAAACACCGCCTCACAACTGAGGGTAGGCTCGTAGCCAAACAACAACCAACACCTCTACCGAAGAGGTTTACAAACACCAACTCCACCTCTCACTAGAGGGAGCAAACAACAACCAACTCCACCTCTCACTAGAGGGAGTAAACCACAATCCTCAACCTCTACCAAAGAGGGAGCAACCCAATCAAAGCAAGGGTTTACAATTGGTGGTTTCTTTCAACCACAAACAACTTCCTTTTTCCACAAAACAAGATCCTAAATAGATTAGGATAGATGATAGCTCAAGTGTGAAAAACTAGGTGTTTGGAAAACTAAAACTAAAAGAAAAATCTTGGGAAAACTCTTGGTAAAAGATATAAGTGAAGAACAAAACAAATCTCTCAATTTTCTATTTTTCTTTGATTTTCTAAAAACCCAAAACAATTCAAAGATAAATCTTTTTGTCACAAAACTCTTTTAAAACTCTTTTAAAACAGTAGAGAATGTCTGGAAATTTTGGCTCTAAAAATCTTGGCCAAAATCCCAGAGAAATGGGGTTTATATAGGCCAAACAGAAAACTAGCCGTTAGGCTATTTCTGACAGCCTGACAGGCTGCCGGTCGACCGCCCGGTCGATCGCCAATGGTCAGAAATATGACCGTTAGAGCAAACCGATCGACCGCCCGGTCGACCGCCCAGATACAGGAAGCAGCGCTCTCTGGTCCGGTCGACCGACCGGTCGACCGGCCCTGTGTCTGCCAGACGTGCACAAGGCTGTGCACGTCGGTCAACCGCAATGGTCGACCGGCCCTTGGTTCGGTCGACCGTGCGGTCGACCGACCTGGCCTGTCAGCCACAGTCTGGGTCAGAACCTGGGTAAAAATATTTTGTAAAAATTCTTTTATCTCTTCTAAAATTTCATAAAACTTGTTTTAACATTTTATACTGAAATACAAACTTGTGATAAAATTTCAAGACAATACATAAATGTTTGGAATCATTTTTGTGTCTTGCAAATTTTATCAAAAACTAAAACTTGTATTTTATCAAACTTGATTTTTCAACACATGAATAGGAAAGTCAAAATAAGTTTGTTTAAAAAGTTTAAGCATGCATGTATAGAAAGAATACATCTACTATACATATAAACCATGTAAACTTGTTTTGATCAAATTATTCATGAAAACCAAAACCAAAACATGAAACGTGTGTGTATTGTGCAGTTGAGTATATCAACTATACTAAGCTTTACAACATGGATCTAAACACACTCTAAACACTAAGATACCTAAGTCTTCTTGATGATCTTCATCTTCAAGTCGACTCGGTATATTAGTTGGTGATTAGCTTCAACAAAGGAGTTTAGAAGATTTTCATGGTGAATCCAGGGCCCCAGCATCAAGATCATACCTTACCTGGCTCATGGATCACGGAGTTTGGACCGAGTCGACTTGAAGATGAAGATCATCAAGAGGACTTAGGTATCTTAGTGTTTAGAGTGTGTTTAGATCCATGTTGTAAAGCTTAGTATAGGTGATTTGCTCAAGTGTACAATACACACACGTTTCATGTTTTGGTTTTGGTTTTCATGAATAGTTTGATCAAACAAGTTTACATGGTTTATATGTATAGTAGATGTATTCTTTCTATACATGCATGCTTAAACTTCTTAAACAAACTTATTTTGACTTTCCTATTCATGTGTTGAAAAATCAAGTTTGATAAAATACAAGTTTTAGTTTTTGATAAAATTTGCAAGACATAAAAATGATTCCAAACGTTTATATATTGTCTTGAAATTTTTATCACAAGTTTGTATTTCAGTATAAAATGTTAAAACAAGTTTTATTGAATTTTAGAAGAGATAAAAGAATTTTTACAAAATATTTTTACCCAGGTTCTGACCCAGACTGTGGCTGACAGGCCAGGTCGGTCGACCGCACGGTGACCGACGCGCACAGCCTTGTGCACGTCTGGCAGACACAGGGCCGGTCGACCGGTCGGTCGACCGGACCAGAGAGCGCTGCTCTCTGTATCCGGGCGGTCGACCGGACCTGAGAGCCTTGCTCTCTGTATCTGGGCGGTCGACCGGGCGGTCGACCGGTTTGCTCCAACAGTCATATTTCTGACCGTTGGCGATCGACCGGCAGCCTGTCAGGCTGTTAGAAATTGCCTAACGGCTAGTTTTCTGTTTGGCCTATATAAACCCCATTTCTTTGGGATTTTGGCCAAGATTTTTAGTGCCAAATTTTCAGACTTTCTCTACTGTTTTAAAAGAGTTTTAAAAAGAGTTTTGTGCCAAAAAGATTTATCTTTGAATTGTTTTGTGTTTTTGGAAAATCAAAGAAAAATAGAAATTTGGGAGATTTGTTTTGTTCTTCACTTATATCTTTTACCAAGATTTTCCCAAGATTTTTCTTTGAGTTTTAGTTTTCCAAACACCTAGTTTTCCACACTTGAGCTATCATCTATCCTAATCTATTTAGGATCTTGTTTTGTGGAAAAAGGAAGTTGTTTGTGGTTGAAAGAAATCACCAATTGTAAACCCTTGCTTTGATTGGGTTGCTCCCTCTTCGGTAGAGGTTGAGGATTGTGGTTTACTCCCTCTAGTGAGAGGTGGAGTTGTTTGTTGTTTGCTCCCTCTAGTGAGAGGTGGAGTTGGTGTTTGTAAACCTCTTAGGTAGAGGTGTTGGTTGTTGTTTGGCTACGGGCCTACCCCGGTTGTGAGGCGGTGTTTGAGAGAGGAGTTCGGTACTCCTTATGTTGTAACAAATCCTCCTCGGTGGAGGTTCCCTCGGTGGGAGATAGTGGATTGGAAATCCTACACGGTGGTGTAGGCGGGGAAGTAGAGCTAGGGGCTCGAACCTCGTAACATATCCTTGTGTTTGTGTTTGATCCAATATCTCTCAACTCTCTCTCTTATTTATTTTGTGCAAAGCATCTCTCATTCATTCATATCATTCATATTGCTTGTGTTGCCTTGCATCTTTTATATTGTTGTATATCCTTATATGTTTGGCTTGCTTGTGTGTGCCTCACTTGTACTTAACCACAAGAGCTTCATATAGCACCTCAACCCATATCTAGGGGAATCAAGAGGAGTTAGTCCAGAGCCCTTCACGGGGAATTCGGCTATACTTGTGTGTTGTACTAAGTATGTTGCAAATAGTTTTAAGCTTCCGCATTTAGCGCATTTAGTTTATAGATTAGCACTTACACCTATTCACCCCCCTCTAGGTGTTTTCAATTGGTATCAGAGCCTACGCTCCTGATACTTAGGCTTAACATCCTAGGAGTGAGATCCTTTGTTTGCTAATCTTGTTTGTATTTGCTTGTTTGCACACATATAGTTTACATCCATGGACTTCATGACCCCACCTATGTTTGACCCTTCCAACATTGTTGTTTGGAAGGCTAAGATGTCCATTTACCTACAAGCCCTAGGCTATAAGGTTCACCTTACCATTACCAAGGAATCCTACCTTAGTGATAGCAAGCATGTAGGGGCCAATGCACTTGCCCTTGAGGCCATTAGAAGCACACTTCTTAAAGATTATCTTTTGCGTGTTTCTAACATTGATTCCGCCTTTGCAGTGTGGAATATTTTGACAACAACCACCACCTCCAAGCTTCAATTGCTAATCCAACCGGAGAAAGAATCTAGTGGAGACGAATCCGAACAACAATGCTATACGGTCCAAGGGAATGACTCCCTTGAGGTACAATCGGACTCTCAACTAGATAGTTTTGATGCTAGTTCTTCATGTGATGAATTTGTTGATGCACATGCTTTAAATGAAGAACTTTCAATTGTGTGTGAAAAATTAATAGAAAAATATAAAGTTTTGAAAAAGAAGACCTTTGCTTTAAATAAAGAAAATGAAAAATTGTCTTCTAAGCTTAACAATATTTTACAAGAGAAGGTTGAGGTCTATAATGAAAGGGATTCATTGAGATCTCAATTAGACCTTTCTCTAAAGGAAAATAAAGTTTTAAAATCTAAAAATGATTGCGAAACTCTTTTGAAGAAAAATGAAAATTTGTCTTCAAAAGTTGATTTTGTTTTAAAAGGGAATGTTGATTTGAAAAATAAAATAATCTCTATTTCAAATAATTTAAATGTTTACTTGAAGAAGAATGATTGTTTGCAAAATAAGATTGATGCACATGTTTGCCATGCTAGGGTAGTATCACACACTTCACCTATTGCATGTTCTACTTCTTCTTTGATTGAAAATGATATAAATTTAAT
This sequence comes from Agave tequilana, assembly GCA_038442645.1. Classification (NCBI taxonomy): domain Eukaryota; kingdom Viridiplantae; phylum Streptophyta; class Magnoliopsida; order Asparagales; family Asparagaceae; genus Agave; species Agave tequilana. Next base: position 6,077 of record JAVJIF010014983.1, read on the forward strand.
TAAGAAGAAAATGTATTGTTTGGGCTCCACTATGAGCCAATGTGCCATGAACCATACACGTTTGGAATCTTTGTTTTGAAAGAAACAAGTTCCATCTATTCATGCACACCCTCCACGACATACACATGCTCCTCACGGACACCATCACACCATGTATGCTCATGTGTACACTTGTACACATTGTGGACGTAAGGGCCACCTTGCTAAATTTTGTTATGATAGATTACATACTTCAAATTTAGCAAATAAGTTTGTTTGGGTTAGGGAAGGTACTAACCCCCATGGACCCAATAAGATATGGGTACCAAAGACCACCCCTCTTGTTTGTAATGTAGGTGTGGGCTCTCACATGACGTGAGAGTAGCCGTACGTTGGAGTGGATGCGTTCTGAGCTTAAAGAGAACATTTTGGATGCATTACTTTCAAGGGAAGTTTGGTGGAGAGGACCACCATGTTTTGGAGATAAGGAGAGTTGCCTTCTAGGTTTTGGTAACGATTCCTAACTCCTTATTATTGTTTACATGCTTTCCATTCTATTCATTATAGCATGTTTCATTGTTTTGATTAGTATGTAAATGCCATGTTTATTAGACTCTTGACATGCATGTATAGCCTTTGAGACACCCATGTTTAATATGGACCATTATTTTAGTGTTCTCACCTTTGTTTAGCTATCATGTTTATCTTAGCTCTAATAACATGTGAATTTACATAATAATCATGTTTATGTTTATCATGATGATTTTTATCTTGTTTTTGATGCTTCATGTTTTGAATATATGTTTAAAATGTTAGTTTTTATTAAAACTAGGTATATACTTGTGCATATAGTGGGTCACAAATAAATTTATATATGTTTGTGATTGAATGCTTATTTGTTCCCATTAGATGTGCTAGTATAGTCTAGTTTTGATGATTCATACATTCTAAACTTGTATTCCAATTTTTGAATGTTTTATGTATTTATGTTTAAACTTCATGTATAGTCTATCTTATCCAAACTATTAGATATACATGTCTATTTTTTGAGCCACATGCCTTAATGCATATACATTGGTGGACTCGTTGTGTTTTGGATATGTATGTATACTTTAGTTTGTATGAGACATACATATACCTTGAAGATTAAACAATTTTGATGAATTTCATGTTTTCTTGTCTTAAGGAATAATTGAGCTTAATGTCTAAATTTTCATGATTATGATCTTCACATTGTATTTGTACACTCACATTAATTGTTTGATCATGTTTTGTTTTCATGAGTCATATTTATGCTTCATTGACTTGAGTGTTTAACTATCATGTGGATTTCTTATTTCATGAAAATATTTTGTTTTATTCCTTACTTGAAGGATTTCGTACTAGTTAATAAGTTTTTGATTAAACTAGTTTGTATTCTTCTTATGGTAGATGTTTTCAAACATACAATCATTTTCAAATCTATTTTTGAAAACCCCTACCTTCCAAGGGTGGTTGGATGGGAGATCATGTTCATGTATGCTTTAAAATGAAAATCATTCAAAACTTGTACCATAATTGGGAGGTATAGGTAATATGAGATATACACTTGACCTTATTGTTATTTCAATTGGTATCATTGAATTCTTTCAATTGGTATCAATATTAATATTTTTTTGTATACTCATATATTATTTTTATGTATGTATGGTTTCAACTCTAATGATATCAATTTCAATTGGTATCTAATTTTTCATACATATATATGTGTTTATGCTAAAGCTTGAGATTTAACTTTGTTTCAATTGATTCAATTTTTAATTGGTATCTTAATTCAAGCCTATGCATTATTTTAGTTGGTATTTCATAAAGGGGGAGAAAATTTGATTTTGTCTTTCAATTGGTTTTTGACTTTCACTCCCACACTTTATGATGAAAAATATTTATTTTGGTAACATGTTTATTTTTATTGGTATCAAGATGCTTATTTGTTTATTTATCAATTGATATCAAGATTTTAGTTTTCAATTGATATTTGTTCATTTTTAATTGGTATCAATATGTACTTCATTATCATATGTTTAATTGATATCATATTTGATTTGACCCCTTATTTACATTGTTTTTGTTTAAGACAAAAAGGGGGAGAACATTTTTTTTATTGATTCATGTTTCGAACAAAAAGAAAGAGAAAAATGTTTTGTTTTTATTTGGACCCCTTTGTTGATGATTGACAAAAGGGGGAGAAAGATTTTGAGTTTTATATGAGTTTTATATATGTATACTTATGTTTTTGCATATATTAAGTTTAATTGGTATATATACGCATACTTATGTTTTTGCATATATTAAGTTTAATTGGTATCTAGAGCATGTCTTGAAAGTTTCATTTGTTTCTAGATAAACTTTTATTGTTTATACATATCTATGCATGTTTCATGTTTCATATTCATTGCATATTTATGTTTATTTGTTTATGCATGAGTTAAGGGGAGCTTCTTTGAAGCTTAACTTTAATCCATGCATATATAACTCCATGAGTTTTGTCATCATCAAAAAGGGGGAGATTGTTGGCCCGAAGGCCTTCCACTCTAGTTTTGATGATGATTAACTCATGTAGTTATGTTTACTAATATTCTTGTATTTTTAGTCTTAGATCATTAAACAAGATATTAGTTAGTGATTAGCTTCAACAAAGGAGTTTAGAAGCTTTTCATGGTGAATCCAGGGCCCGAGCATCAAGATCATACCTTACCTAGCTCATGGATCACGGAGTTTGGACCGAGTCGACTTGAAGATGAAGATCATCAAGAAGACTTAGGTATCTTAGTGTTTAGAGTGTGTTTAAATCCATGTTGTAAAGCTTAGTATAGTTGATATGCTCAAGTGCACAATACACACACGTTTCATGTTTTGGTTTTGGTTTTCATGAATAGTTTGATCAAAACAAGTTTACATGGTTTATATGTATAGTAGATGTATTCTTTCTATACATGCATGCTTAAACTTCTTAAACAAACTTATTTTGACTTTCCTATTCATGTGTTGAAAAATCAAGTTTGCTAAAATACAAGTTTTAGTTTTTGATAAAATTTGCAAGACACAAAAATGATTCCAAACGTTTATATATTGTCTTGAAATTTTTATCACAAGTTTGTATTTCAGTATAAAATGTTAAACAAGCTTTATGGAATTTTAGAAGAGATAAAAGAATTTTTACAAAATATTTTTACCCAGGTTCTGACCCAGACTGTGGCTGACAGGCCAGGTCGGTCGACCGCACGGTCGACCGAACCAAGGGCCGGTCGACCGTTGCGGTCGACCGACGTGCACAGCCTTGTGCACGTCTGGCAGACACAGGGCCGGTCGACCGGTCGGTCGACCGGACCAGAGAGCGCTGCTCTCTGTATCTGGGCGGTCGACCGGGCAGTTGACCGGACCAGAGAGCCTTGCTCTCTGTATCTGGGCGGTCGACCGGGCGGTCGACCGGTTTGCTCCAACGGTCATATTTCTGACCATTGGCGGTCGACCGGGCAGTCGACCGGTAGCCTGTCAGGCTGTCAGAAGCAGCCTAACGGCTAGTTTTCTATTTGGCCTATATAAACCCCATTTCTTTCGGATTTTGGCCAAGATTTTTAGAGCCAAAATTTTCAGACATTCTCTGCTATTTTAAAAGAGTTTTAAAAAGAGTTTTGTGCCAAAAAGATTTATCTTTGAATTGTTTTGGGTTTTTGGAAAATCAAAGAAAAATAGAAAATTGGGAGATTTGTTTTGTTCTTCACTTATATCTTTTACCAAGAGTTTTCCCAAGATTTTTCTTTGAGTTTTAGTTTTTCAAACACCTAGTTTTCCACACTTGAGCTATCATTTATCCTAATCTATTTAGGATCTTGTTTTGTGGAAAAAGGAAGTTGTTTGTGGTTGAAAGAAACCACCAATTGTAAACCCTTGCTTTGATTGGGTTGCTCTCTCTTTGGTAGAGGTTGAGGATTGTGGTTTACTCCCCCTAGTGAGAGGTGGAGTTGGTTGTTGTTTGCTCCCTCTAGTGAGAGGTGGAGTTGGTGTTTGTAAACCTCTTCGGTAGAGGCGTTGGTTGTTGTTTGGCTACGGGCCTACCCCTCGGTTGTGAGGCGGTGTTTGAGAGAGGAGTTCGGTACTCCTTGTGTTGTAACAAATCTCCCAATTTTCTATTTTTCTTTGATTTTCCAAAAACACAAAACAATTCAAAGATAAATCTTTTTGGCACAAAACTCTTTTTAAAACTCTTTTAAAATAGTAGAGAAAGTCTGAAAATTTTGGCTCTAAAAATCTTGGCCAAAATCCTAAAGAAATGGGGTTTATATGGGCCAAATAGAAAACTAGCCGTTAGGCTATTTCTGACAGCCTGACAGGCTGCCGGTCGACCGCCCGGTCGACCGCCAACGGTCAGAAATATGACCGTTGGAGCAAACCGGTCGACCGACCGCACAGATACAGAGAGCAAGGCTCTCTGGTCCGGTCGACCGCCCGTCGACCGCCCAGATACAGAGAGCAGCGCTCTCTGGTCCGATCGACCGACCGGTTGACCGGCCCTGTGTCTGCCAGACGTGCACAAGGCTGTGCATGTCGGTCGACCGCAACGGTCGACCGGCCCTTGGTTCGGTCGACCGTGCGGTCGACCGACCTGGCCTGTCAGCCACAGTCTGGGTCAGAACCTGGGTAAAAATATTTTGTAAAAATTCTTTTATCTCTTCTAAAATTTAATAAAACTTGTTTTAACATTTTATACTGAAATACAAACTTGTGATAAAAATTTCAAGACAATATATAAACGTTTGGAATCATTTTTGTGTCTTGCAAATTTTATCAAAAACTAAAACTTGTATTTCATCAAACTTGATTTTTCAACACATGAATAGGAAAGTCAAAATAAGTTTGTTTAAGAAGTTTAAGCATGCATGTATAGAAAGAATACATCTACTATACATATAAACCATGTAAACTTTTTTTGATCAAACTATTCATGAAAATCAAAACCAAAACATGAAACGTGTGTGTATTGTGCACTTGAGCATATTAACTATACTAAGCTTTACAACATGGATCTAAACACACTCTAAACACTAAGATACCTAAGTCTTCTTGATGATCTTCATCTTCAAGTTGACTCGGTCCAAACTCCGTGATCCATGAGCTAGGTAAGGTATGATCTTGATGCTGGGGCCCTGGATTCACCATGAAAAGCTTCTAAACTCCTTTGTTGAAGCAAATCACTAACTAATATCTTGTTTAATGATCTGAGACTAAAAACACAAGAATATTAGTAAACATAACTACATGAGTTAATCATCATCAAAACTATAGTGGAAGGCCTTCGGGCCAACAGTTGTGATCTGGACTGAGGTGTACATATGGCATTGCATATAGCATAGGACAAACACGTGGGTGATTTATCGCTTTGTGTTATATTCTTGTCTATATTGCACACTTGCACGAATTGAACTTAAGGGCAATACTCATACAAGATAAGGTGGGGATTTCATCACCCTTCCTTAGCCTAAAAATCACCTCCCCACTCACACAACCCAAGCCCTAATAAAAATTGATAAACGTTGGCCCCTAGGGACATCTCGGACTCATTAAGAGATTGACCGAGGGTGGAACTTGTTTTGAATCTTACTCTTGTGAAATCGGTGTCTAAGGTTGGGGATTAAGAGGTTACGCCTCGAAAATACCGTGGTTTGGCGTAATTAAGGCCCGTTGCTTACGCACGGATACCTCCCACCGTATTTTGCCCTACCTGGCCGATTAGCTTGTGGTCGGACTCAAGCAACAACCTCCCCCGGGTAATCGACCCTTAGGAGTCGTCTAGGTCTAGGTCAACCTTAATATAGGCTTGGTTTTGATTTTTTTTCTTTTTGTTTGTTGTTTGATTTTTTCTTTTTTTGTTTGTGATTGTTTGTGAAATGAAATTCAACAATAACATTTTTTTCAATTCGAATATGAATCCATATTTCACACCAACTCTATTTGATTCAGATAATTCCAACCCAGTTTTTCACAATATGAACCAACCAAATACACCGGGTTGGCCTTATCCGAATCAATACAACCCATACCCACATTCTTATGACTATAATTTTCAAAATAATTTCAACTCGTCACAGAGTCAATGGGGATTCACCTCTCCAGAGTTAAATTTTTAACCTCCTTGTCCAGCATATCCACCTTGACCACAAATCTCATTCCCCGATTTTGCTTCCTATACTCCTTTTTCTGGACCTCTCATTGAAGAAAAATCCGAGTTAGAAAAGAGTATAGAAGCCAATCTACAAGAGGTCGAGAGACAACTTCAGAAAATGATGGCCTCCCCAATTCCACAATATTTTCAAGAGTCTTACTCAGTTCCACCTCCTCATAATGAACAACCATCTGCCCTAGAAATGAGTAAGGAACTCTTGTGTGAGTCCAAGCTTAAATCTCAAAACATTTTGGACTCACATTCTTCAATAAATTTTCAAAACCAAGATTCTTATACTCCCATTCTAGAACATCCACTTGCAGAAAAATCAAGTCTAAAAAAGAGTATAAAAATCTTACAGGAGTTTGCGTTACAATTTCAAAAATCTTCTTCTCAGTCTATTGATAGGTTGGAATCACAATTGAGTAAATTGGTCAACATTTATAAGAATGAAGAAACTCTCTCTTCTCCACCTTTGACCAATCCAAATATCTCTAACTATAACAATTTGACCCATGACTCTTATTGTTTTGAAAACTAAGATTCCTACACTCCTTTTCTAGAACAACCACTTGAAGATACATCACATTTAGAAAAGAGTATAGAAATCTTACAAGAGTCCGCACTAAAATTTCAAAAATCTTCTACCGAGTCAATCAATAGGTTGGAAACACAATTGAGTCAATTGGTTAGCATTTATAGGAATGAGGAAACTCTATCTTATCAACCTTTGACCAATTCAGCTATCCCAAACTCTATTGAACTGACCGAGGACTCTTGTCATTTTGAAAATCAAGTTTCAATTTCAGCACACCCATCTGAACTTGTCCAAACTTCAGATCCCATTGACATTTTGGCAAGTTATCCTTTTCCTGAAATTGAACTTAAGCATGAATATGATCCTTAACTTTCACTTGGTAATTCAATTTCACTTCCTGATTCAATATTGTCTGAGGTGTTTTTACCTGAATTCAGGCCTTTTCCCGAGTCAGTATTGGATCCAGTGCCAGTCCATTGCGAAATTGAATCACCAATCATTTATGATCATATTGAACTTGACCAATTTCATACTTTTGAAAGTCCCATTGATAAATTGGCAAGTTCTCATTTTTATGGAATTGAACTTAATGAGGAATATGACTTTGATCCTCAAATTTGTGATCCATTTCAAATTCCTGAATCAATATTGACTCCTGTTGTGTTACCCAATTTAAGCAACATTTTAGAGTCAGTTTTGATTCCCATACCCGTCATTCTTGAACTTGAATCACCAATCTTAGGAAGTCACATTCCATCATGGGGAAATGAATGTGGACTTGAGTTTCAACTTCTTGATTTGGACCCACTTTCTGAACCAATCTCGACTCCTGAACCTCTACTTAATTTAAGTCTTTTTCCTGAGTCGGTATTAGTTCCTGTATTTCCTGAGTCCAAATCAATCATTCCATTCTGGGACAAGGGTTTTGATAAATTTGACTCTGAAAATATTTTGAAAATTTGGAAATCAGATAGGGTTAAATTCTTAATAAAAATCATAAATATATGCATCATTCTAGTGGGTTGTATTTTAGAGGTCTCTGGTGGGTTCCTCCGGACTCCACGCACAATGGATTGGGCTGCATTTCGTAGACCAATCAGACCACCACCGGAGCCACCACCTTGAGGTGATTTTTCCTTCCCTCACTATTTGTTTCATGCATACATACATCACGATGCATTAAGGACAATGCATGAGATAAGTGTGGGGGAGGGTTTACTAACGTAGAGTTTTTAGATTTTCTTTCTTTTACACTTCTTTTAGGATACTTTTAGAAATCTTCTCTTTTGTATAGGAATTTTCTCTTTCTTTAAAAACTTTTTGAAACAAGAGACAAAGTTTTGATCTATTTTTAAGAAAATTAAGATGATCTTAGAAACTAAGGAAACCTCAATTATGACATCTTAAATTTAGTCGAAATAATGGATCTTGTTTAAAATTATAGGTTAAGTATAAAAGATCGGGGAGATAATTTTATCTTGAATTTTTTGTCTTAGATAGTATGCACATCACAATTACACATTTTTGGAATGAAAACAAAGACCTAAAATGCCATAAAACAAAAATAAATAATATATATATATCACTTATTAAGCTAGATAACTATGCCTCAAGAAGCATGATTATTCACGCCTAACGGTGGACAAAAGAAACAAATAATCCCCCTTAGTTTTGTGGCCTTGTTTACTCGAGTCCTTAAACCCGAGGGATGTTTTCTCATCTGGTGCCCTAAAACCGTCTGGTCTGGGAGTCATCGGTTATAGGCTCGCTACATGGGTGAACTAGAAAGCCTAAGAAAATTAAGGGAAGAAAAAAGAAGAAAAAGAAAAAAATATAAAAATAAATGGCTTGATGGTTAGAGTTGAAATCCCAGAAATCTTCAATATCACAAAGTGCATATTATCTAGGTTTTATGAAAGATAAAATATTCAATCTAATTTTGAATTCTTACCTTAATTGAAGACAAGAGCTTGCATATAGACTAAGTTTAAGGAAGACTAATTTTTGGTGGACTTATGACCTTAGATCGCTTATATTTTTGCGAAAATATTTCGTAACTTGTCTTTCCTTCAAAATGTGCTTTCAAAATACTAACATTTGTCTTTTTTCTTTATGGATTTTGTGGGTGCAATCCGCTGAAATCCCTCAGGAGACAACACTCCTCCTCGAGGGGTAACCTAGAGGTTTAACGGCTTGTTGCACACGCTCAGTACAATCGCGTCACCTGCGAAAGTGGTGTAATAACCTTTGTAGTATAGTTTTTCTTTTCTTGTTTTGCTCGGGATGAGCAAAAGATAAGTGTGGGGGTGTGATTAGTCTACAATTCTGCATTTTTATATTGTATTTTCTCACCGATTTATGAATAAAATGTCAGTCTAAATCGTGTTTTGGTCTCTCTTGCAGGTAATTAAGAGTTTAAGGGCAAAGGAGTAATAAGAACTTAATTAAACCTATTTTAGGGTAATTAAATCCGCATTACCTGGAGGCCAAGCAAGGGATTTTCTGGAAGATACGTCGAATCTAGACCTTTGTTCACGTAAGACGAATATTCGGGCAAAATTACCAGAAAAAGGATATACCAGGAAACTCCTAGAAGCCAGACGCATCCCCGCACCAAAACCAGGGACTTGTGTCCCTGGTATGGCCGCGGATCCGCGGCCCAATGGTGGGGCCACGCGTCGATCTTCGACGCGTGGCCCCGTCTCGTCTTCTGGAATAATCCTTCGCCTATAAATAGCCTTGTAATCGGCCAAAGCGCAAGCAGTTTTTAATTTTAGGAGTAATTTTTGATTTTAGGCTAGGATTTCTATGTTTTAGTGTAGTGTAGGTAGGTGTTCTTCATTTCATTTCTTTTGTATTTTCTTTTCTTTTTAGATCTTGTATTAGGGCTGAGAGATTCAGAGAGAGATAGAGAGGGATTGATGTAATAGATGGTGACAATCTAAGTAAAGGTGCTTCCTTTCTTCTCCATTGTAATCTTCTCCATCTTCTACATGATGTTTTGCTAACTTTTCTTCTTCTCATGGCAATCTTACTACTAATCACTAACCATCTAACCACTTACTTGATAATCTATATGAATCTAATAGCCTCACAAGGCCTTGCTCTTGCAAGAGCTGTTGATGGCTCATGATGATGGATTTTAACATTCTAACATTTCTAACACCTAATCCACTAACTTGCTAACTTGTAATGTCTTCTTTATTTCATGCTCACCTCTAACCGGTTTTGATGATTTAACAAGCAGCTTGCAACTTGTTAGTGGTATGGATGTGTTGTTTGAATGTAGAAGATCAATCTTATGGGCCATGCTTTGTATCGTCTCTTGAAGCCAAGGATTAGTGATGGCTAAGGATCCATGTGAGGCAACTATCACTAAGAGGTTAGCATGGTTAGTGGAGTAATTAGTAGTTAGAAGCCATGAGTTTTATTTTACTTTGTTTTAAAAACCAATTTCCAAACCCTTTTATCATTATTGTTTTCACTACCTTCTTAGTTCATCTTTGTTTCATCTTATTTTCTATTTTGTTTTCCAAACCATTTCTCTTTTGTTTTCTTTGCCATTTTCATCGCCTTCTCCACCTATCACATGCTTGATTTCCTTTTCTTTTCTTTTCTTTTCTTTTTGTAATTCTTTAAACAAAGAAGAATTGTTAACATACGACGTGATAGAGACTGTTAATGCTTCTATAGCCTCCCGTCCCTGTGGATTCGACCCGTTGAGCCAATACAATAACGAAAGTATCGAGGGAACATTAGCACATATACACTTTTACATTAATTTCATAAATACACTCTTTTGAGTGCTGGTTTCGCCCTTGTTTGATTTTTCTTTTTTTTGTTTGTGATTGTTTGTGAAATGGAATTCAACAATAACAATTTTTTCAATCCGAATATGAATCCATATTTCACACCAACTCTATTTGATTCAGATATTTCCAACCCAGTTTTTCACAATATGAACCAACTAAATAAACCGGGTTGGCCTTATCCGAATCAATACAACCAATACCCACATTCTTATGACTATAATTTCCAAAATAATTTCAACTCGTCACAGAGTCAATGGGGATTCACCTCCCCCGAGTTAAATTTTCAACATCCTTGTCCACCATATCCACCTTGTCCACAAATCTCATTCCCCGATTTCACTTCCTATACTCCTTTTTCTGGACCTCTCATTGAAGAAAAATCCGAGTTAGAAAAGAGTATAGAAGCCAATCTACAAGAGATCGAGCGACAACTTCAGAAAATGATGGCCTCCCCAATTCCACAATAATTTCAAGAGTCTTACTCAGTTTCATCTCCTCATAATGAACAACCATCTGCCCTGGAAACGAGTAAGGAACTCTTGTGTGAGTCCAAGCTTCAATCTCAAAACATTTTGGACTCACATTCTTCACAAAATTTTCAAAACCAAGATTCTTATACTCCCATTCTAGAACATCCACTTGCAGAAAAATCAAGTCTAGAAAAGAGTATAGAAATCTTACAGGAGTCTGCGTTACAATTTTAAAAATCTTCTTCTCAGTCTATTGATAGGTTGGAATCACAATTGAGTAAATTGGTCAACATTTGTAAGAATGAAGAAACTCTCTCTTCTCTACCTTTGACCAATCCAAATATCTCTAACTCTATCAATTTGACCCATGACTCTTGTTGTTTTGGAAACCAAGATTCCTACACTCCTTTTCTAGAACAACCACTTGAAGATACATCCATTTAGAAAAGAGTATAGAAATCTTACAAGAGTCCGCACTAAAATTTCAAAAATCTTCTACCGAGTCTATCAATAGGTTGGAAACACAATTGAGTGAATTGGTTAGCATTTATAGGAATGAGGAAACTCTATCTTATCAACTTTTGACCAATTCAACTATCCCAAACTCTATTGATCTGACCCACGACTCTTGTCATTTTGAAAATCAAGTTTCAATTTCAGCACACCCATCTGAACTTGTCCAAACTTCAGATCCCATTGACATTTTGGCAAGTTATCCTTTTCCTGAAATTGAACTTGAGCATGAATATGATCCTGAACTTTCACTTGGTAATTCAATTTCACTTCCTGATTCAATATTGACTGAGGTGTTTTTACCTAAATTCAGGCCTTTTCCCGAGTCAGTATTGGATCTAGTGCCAGTCCATTGTGAAATTGAATCACCAATCATTTATGATTATATTAAACTTGACCAATTTCATACTTTTGAAGTCCCATTGATAAATTGGCAAGTTCTCATTTTTATAGAATTGAACTTAATGAGGAATATGACTTTGATCCTCAAATTTGTGATCTAGTTCAAATTCCTAAATCAATATTGACTCATGTTGTGTTACCCAATTTAAGCAACATTTTAGAGTCAGTTTTGATTTTCATACCCGTCATTCTTGAACTTGAATCACCAATCTTAGGAAGTCACATTCCATCATGGGGAAATAAATGTGGACTTGAGTTTCAACTTCTTGATTTGGACCCACTTCCTGAACCAATCTCGACTCCTGAACCTCTACTTAATTTAAGTCTTTTTCCTGAGTCGGTATTAGTTCCTGTATTTCCTGAGTCCAAATCAATCATTCCATTCTGGGACAAGGGTTTTGATAAATTTGACTCTGAAAATATTTTGAAAATTTGGAAATCAGATAGGGTTAAATTCTTAATAAAAATCATAAATATATGCATCATTCTAGTGGGTTATATTTTAGAGGTCCCTGGTGGGTTCCTCCGGACTCCACGCACAATGGATTGGGCTGCATTTCGTGGACCAATCAGACCACCACCGGAGCCACCACCTTGAGGTGATTTTTCCTTCCCTCTCTATTTGTTTCATGCATACTGATTGGTATTCAAATGTGCATATTTTACCACATTATTCCCATGCATTTTTGCAAATAAAAATATAATTTTTACTCATCTTCTCTATATTTTTACAGGTCCACACTCTAATGGAGAAAAGGCCCAAAATTCCTTTAATTAGCAATAATTAAATGGAATTAATTCCAAGCCCAAAAGAGAGCCCAAAGATTGAACCCAGGATCTGGAGAGTTCTACGTAACAACTCAAGATTCTAGAAGGCCACGTGGATAACAAACTCGTAACAAAATCTCAACAGAAAGCGGGGATCCAACGGACCAGATTCAGCCGCAGAAAGCCAATCCTGGCCGCAGATCTGCGGCAAATCTGGGGCCTCTGAGCCCTAGATTTCTGCCACCTGTTCGTCTTCTGAAGAGTTCTCTCTGAGGCCTATAAATACTGGACCTAGATCTGCGAGCGAAGACTGTATGGAGAAGAGAGGAGAAATTAGTAGATGCTTGTAATTTTTGTAGGTTTTTCTCTAGGATTTAGTTCTTTAGACCCTCTTCTTCTTCCCTAGAAATCTTTGCAAGAGAGAGTTTGTAAGAGAGAGAGAGCTTGTGCAATCAAGGAGTGACAACTTGTGGAGCAAGGATTCATCCATTCTCTTCTTCTCTACTTGAGCAATTTCTAGTATTGTATTTGCTTTACTTTCTTACTTTACTTTACTTGCAATTTTACTTCATGCTTTGCTTTCATTTTCTTGTAATGGCTAGTGGCTAATTCTTTCTACATGACTAGCTAACTATAATCTTGCTTAACTACTAACTCTAGTGTGATTGCTATCTTTAATCTTGCAAAGTGTATGATCTTCTCTTCTCCGATGGGTTTCTTTCATTTCTTGGCAAGTATCTTGTTGTAATTCTCCATATGATTCATGTGTGCCTCATTTAGAGCCTTGTCTTGAACAAGTGCCTTGATGGAACATGGAGATGGATCACCAAACATATGCTAATAGTTGTACAACTTCTTCACTTTCAATTGATGTATGTTGTATCTTCTTCCTTAGCATCCCTTGTGTGAAGCTCTTTTGATTCCATTATTGAAAGTCTACATGTAGGCCTATGACATCTATGAAGGCTACAAGACAAGTCCAAGAATTATCACCCATCATCCAAGTGGGAAAGTAATTAGACCAACACGCAAGACAAATCTATGCCGATGAATCAACATGAGGCACGCATCACCATCAAGGAGATTAGTAAGTTAGCAAGTTAGTTAGCTAGTCATGGTTTTCTCTATCTTAAATTCTTTTCCAAAGTTTTCTTTCTTTTAGCTTTCTTTTCAAGCAATTCTTCTTCTACAATTTCTTTTCCTTTTTCATCATGAACAAAGCCACCACTTCTTTCATTTCATTTTCCATTGTTTTATTCTTTTAAGTAAAGAAGAATCTTCGTTTTCTTGCTTCACAACGAACCGTGACGCTTCCATCGCTAGCTCTCCCTGAGAATCGACTCGGTATAGCCCTATGCTATAACGGAGATAAGAAAGGGTATATTAATCATCTTTCATACATTTGTGGAGTAATCTAAGCACGAGAGGTTGTTTCTAAACCTTACTTCTCTTTCATTTGAATATACATTGTGTGCTAACAATACTTTCTTCCTCCACATTTACATACACCTTTCTCGTCTAATCAAAATGGCGCCGTTGCCGGGGAGAGCAACGGATTTTCTTTAAAGTGAAGAACTAAACGAATCTTCTTCTCTGTTGCAGGTTACAGGTTGAAGAAACAGAAAACTTTGCATTGCAGTGACATATAAGTGGACCTGGGCCTCTGCTCTCGAAAGCAGAGACCAGGATCCCTCCAAATTGCCGCAAATTCTGGGCTTTTGCCGCAAATTTGCGGCAATAAGGAGATCACTACTGACCTAATTTCTGCAGGGCTTACTTCTCTGCAAAATACATCTGCTGCAATAATTTGTTTCCTGTATGCTTCACCATATTCCTGCTTAATAAAGTCAACAGTAAAAAATTGGTTGTTAACGTTAAAAATTGTTTAGACATTTGCATTTCTAGGCACGTGTCTTTCAATTCCTTTACTTTTACTGTTGAAGAGTGCTGGAGGCAAGGTCGTGAGCATTGCATATTGACTAGGACTCACTCTTTGTTTGATTTAATTACGCTTTGAGTGAACCTTGTTTGTTTTATATCGTACACTTGCACAAATCAATTCTAAGGGCATACCCATAAATAAGATAAGGTGGGGATTTTATCACCTCTTCCTTAGCCCAAAAACCATTTTCCCACGCACTCACTAACCCAAGCCTAATTTAATAAAAAAATAGACGTTGGCCCTAGGGACATCTCGGACTCATCTAGGAGATTATCCTAAGGGGGAAAAGTGTTGGAATTTTACTCTTGCAAAATCAGTGTCTAGGAAAGGGATTGAGGGCCGAAAGCCCGAAGGTTGCTGGTTACTTAATTAAGGAACGTCTCTGACGGAAAACCTCCCACCAACCTTGCCCTTCCCTAGCTGATTAGCTTGTGGTCAAAGTCTACACTAAACCTCCCGTGGACGGTCTAATCAGTTAGGAGTCGTCTAGGTCATAGGTCTACCTTAACTTGGGTTAAGAAATTTTTCTTTTTGTTTGTTTATTTGTTTGTTTCTTTTTGTTTGTGATTTTTTTGTGTGATATGGCATTCAACAATTCTTTCCATCCTAATAATAATCCATATTTCACACAGACTCCATCATATTCGGATAATTCTAACCCGGCGTTTTACAATACGCACCAACCACATACACCGGGTTGGCCTTATCCGAATCAATGTGACCCATACCCCCCATCTAATAACTATAATTTCCAAAATAATTTCAACTCTTCACCGAGTCATTGGGGATTCACGTACCCCGAGCATAATTTTCAACCTCCTTGTCCACCATATTCACCTTGTCCACAGTATTCATTTCCTGATTCCGCTTCATATCCTCCTTTTTCTGAACCACCAATTGAAGAAAAATCTGAGTTACTCAGGAGTATAGAAGCCAATCTACAGAGGGCCGAGCAACAACTTCAAGAAACATTTGCCCCTCCAATTCCACAGTATTTTCAAGAGTCTTACTCAGTTCCACCTTATTATAATGAACAACCATCTGCTTGGGGAACGAGTAAGGAATTCTTGCTTGAGTCCAAACAATACTCACAAAATCTGATGGACTCACAATTTTACCATCACTTCCAAGACAACACTTCATCTTTTCATCAAAATAATGAAATCTTCAATTATGGAAAGATGCTTGAAGACATGACTCATGCTCAAAATGCTAGAAATCGTGACATAGATTTGATGATCCAAACTCTTCATTCTCATCCTATTTCTAATATCACTAGCCACTCTGTTAAAACCAATGAGTCATGTTGTTTTGGACATCAAGATTCAATTTCAGCACACTCATCTGAACTTGTCCAAACTTCAGATCCCATTGACATTTTGGCAAGTTTTCCTTTTCCTGAAATTGAACTTGAGCATGAATATGATCCTGAACTTCCACTTGATGATTCAATTCTACTTTCTGATTCAATTATGACTCCGGTGTCTTCACCTGATTTCACTCCATTTCCCGAGTCAGTATTGGATCCAGTTCCTATCAATTTTAAAATTGAATCACCAATCTTTTATGATGATCATATTGAACTTGACCAATTCCATACTTTTGAAAGTCCCATTGACAAATTGGCAAGTTCCTCATTTTTTGAACTACATGAGGAAAGTGACCTAGATTCTCACATCTGTGATCCAGTTCAAATCCCTGAATCATTATTGACTCCTTTTATATTACCCAATTTGAGTAACATTCTAGAGTCAGTTTTGATTCCCATCCCTCCTGAACTTGAATCACCCATTTTAGATAGTCACATTCCATCACGGGGAAATGATTGTGGACTTGAGCTTCATTTTCTTGATTTGGACCTACTTCCTGAACCAATTTTGACTCCTGAACCTTTACTTGACTTAAGTATTTTACATGAGTCGGTATTAGTTTCTGTCCTTCCTGAGTCCAAGTCAACCGTTCTATCATTCCATACACCATTCTGGGACAAGGATCTTGACAAATTTGACTCTGAAATTTATTATGGAAAATGGAAATTAGATGGGGTCATGTACTTAATAAAAATCTTTCAAGGATTTATCTTTTTAGTGGGTCATATTCATGATATTTTTGGTGGGTTCCTCAAAACCCAAAGAAAAGTTGATTGGCCATGTTTCGTGGACCAATCAGACCACCACCGGAACCACCACCTAAAGGTAATTTTTTCCTTCCCTCTTCATTTTTTCATGCATACATATATCACGATGCATTGAGGACAATGCATGAAATAAGTGTGGGGGAGGGTTTACTAACATAGAGTTTTTAGATTTTCTTTCTTTTACACTTCTTTTAGAAATAAAAAAATATATAAATAAAAAAATATAAAAATAAAAACCTTTTGAAATAAGAGACAAAAGTTTTGATCTATTTTTAAGAAAATTAAGATGTATCTTAGAAATTAAGAAAGCCTTAATTATGACATCTTAAACCTAGTTGAAATAATAGATCTTGTTTGAAATTATAGGCTAAGTAAGTAAAATTGGGGAGATATTTTTATCTTGAATTTTTTGCCTTAGATAGCATGCACTTCACACTTACACATTTTTGGGATGGAAACAAAGACCAAAAAGGCCATAAAAATATAAAAAAGTAAAAAGAAAAAAATATATATAAATATAACATCACTTATTAAGCTGGATAATTGTGCCTCAAGAAGCATGATTATTCACGCCTAACGGTGGTAAAGGAAATAAATAATCCCCCTTAGTTTTGTGGCCTTGTTTACTCGAGTCCTTAAACCCGAGAGATGTTTTCTCATCTGGTGCCCTAAGACCATCTGGTTTGGGAGTCATCGGTTATAGGCTCGCTACATGGGTGAACTAGAAAGCCTAAAAAAACTAAGGGAAGAAAAAAAAAGAAAAAAAAAGAAAGAATATATAAATAAATGGCTTGATGGTTAGAGTTGAAATCCCAGAAATCTTCACTGTCACGGTGTGCATACTATCTAGGTTTTATGAAAGATAAAATATTCAATCCAATTTTGAATTCTTACCTTAATTGAAGACAAGATCTTGAATAGAAACTAAGTTTAAGGGAGAATGATTATAGGTGGACTTATGACCTTAGATCACTTATATTTTTGCAAAAATAGTTCGAAAACATGTCTCTCTTTCAAAATGCATTTTCAAAACACTAACATTTGTCTTCTTTCTTTATGGATTTTGTGGTGCAATCCGCTGAAAACCCTCAGGAGACAACACTCCTCCTCTAGGGTAACCTAGAGGTTTAACGGCTTATTGCACATGCTCAGTGCAATCGTGTCACCTACGAAAGTGGTGTAATAAAATTGGTAGTATAGTTTTTCTTTTCTTTTCTTTGTTTTGCTCGGGACGAGCAAAAGAATAAGTGTGGGGGTGTGATTGGTATTCAAATGTGCATATTTTACCACATTATTCCCATGCATTTTTGCAAATAAAAATATGATTTTTACTCATCTTCTCTATATTTTTACAGGTCCACACTCTAATGGAGAAAAGGCCCAAAATTCCTTTAATTAGCAATAATTAAATGGAATTAATTCCAAGCCCAAAAGAGAGCCCAAAGATTGAACCCAGGATCTGGAGAGTTCTACGTAACAACTCAAGATTCTATAAGGCCACGTGGATAACAAACTCGTAACAAAATCTCAACAGAAAGCGGGGATCCAACGGACCAGATTCAGCCGCAGAAAGCCAATCCTGGCCGCAGATCTGCGGCAGATCTGGGGCCTCTGAGCCCCAAATTTCTGCCACCTGTTCGTCTTCTGGAGAGTTCTCTCTGAGGCCTATAAATACTGGACCTAGATCTGCGAGCGAAGACTGAATGGAGAAGAGAGGAGAAATTAGTAGATGCTTGTAATTTTTGTAGGTTTTTCTCTAGGTTTTAGTTCTTTAGACCCTCTTCTTCTTCCCTAGAAATCTTTGCAAGAGAGAGTTTGTAAGAGAGAGAGAGCTTGTGCAATCAAGGAGTGACAACTTATGGAGCAAGGATTCATCCATTCTCTTCTTCTCTACTTGAGCAATTTCTAGTATTGTATTTGCTTTACTTTCTTGCTTTACTTTACTTGCAATTTTACTTCATGCTTTGCTTTCATTTTCTTGTAATGGCTAGTGGCTAATTCTTTCTACATGACTAGCTAACTATAATCTTGCTTAACTACTAACTCTAGTGTGATTGCTATCTTTAATCTTGCAAAGTGTATGATCTTCTCTTCTCCGATGGGTTTCTTTCATTTCTTGGCAAGTATCTTGTTGTAATTCTCCATATGATTCATGTGTGCCTCATTTAGAGCCTTGTCTTGAACAAGTGCCTTGATGGAACATGGAGATGGATCACCAAACATATGCTAATAGTTGTACAACTTCTTCACTTTCAATTGATGTATGTTGTATCTTCTTCCTTAGCATCCCTTGTGTGAAGCTCTTTTGATTCCATTATTGAAAGTCTACTTGTAGGCCTATGACATCTATGAAGGCTACAAGACAAGTCCAAGAATGATCACCCATCATCCAAGTGGGAAAGTAATTAGACCAACACGCAAGACAAATCTATGCCGATGAATCAACATGAGGCACGCATCACTATCAAGGAGATTAGTAAGTTAGCAATTTAGTTAGCTAGTCATGGTTTTCTCCATCTTAAATTCTTTTCCAAAGTTTTCTTTCTTTTAGCTTTCTTTTCAAGCAATTCTTCTTCTACAATTTCTTTTCCTTTTTCATCATGAACAAAGCCACCACTTCTTTCATTTCATTTTCCATTGTTTTATTCTTTTAAGCAAAGAAGAATCTTCGTTTTCTTGCTTCACAACGAACCGTGACGCTTCCATCGCTAGCTCTCCCTGAGAATCGACTCGGTATAGCCCTATGCTATAACGGAGATAAGAAAGGGTATATAATCATCTTTCATACATTTGTGGAGTAATCTAAGCACGAGAGGTTGTTTCTAAACCTTACTTCTCTTTCATTTGAATATACATTGTGTGCTAACAATACTTTCTTCCTCCACATTTACATACACCTTTCTCATCTAATCACATACATACATCACGATGCATTGAGGACAATGCATGAGATAAGTGTGGGGGAGGGTTTATTAACGTAGAGTTTTTAGATTTTCTTTCTTTTACACTTCTTTTAGGATACTTTTAGAAATCTTCTCTTTTGTATAGGAATTTTCTCTTTCTTTAAAAACTTTTTGAAACAAGAGACAAAGTTTTGATCTATTTTTAAGAAAATTAAGATGATATTAGAAACTAAGGAAACCTCAATTATGACATCTTAAACTTAGTTGAAATAATGGATCTTGTTTAAAATTATAGGTTAAGTATAAAAGATTGGGGCGATAATTTTATCTTGAATTTTTTGCCTTAGATAGTATGCACATCACAATTACACATTTTTGGGATGGAAACAAAGACCTAAAATGCCATAAAGCAAAAATAAATAAAATATATATATATATATAAATCACTTATTAAGATGGATAACTATGCCTCAAGAAGCATGATTATTCACGCCTAACGGTGGTCAAAAGTAACAAATAATCCCCCTTAATTTTGTGGCCTTGTTTACTCGAGTCCTTAAACCCGAGGGATGTTTTCTCATCTGGTGCCCTAAAGCCGTCTGGTCTGGGAGTCATCGGTTATAGGCTCGCTACATGGGTGAACTAGAAAGCCTAAGAAAATTAAGGGAAGAAAAAAGAAGAAAAAGAAAAAAATATAAAATAAATGGCCTGATGGTTAGAGTTGAAATCCCAGAAATCTTCAATATCACAAAGTGCATATTATCTAGGTTTTATGAAAGATAAAATATTCAATCCAATTTTGAATTCTTACCTTAATTGAAGACAAGATCTTGCATATAGACTAAGTTTAAGGAAGACTAATTTTTGGTGGACTTATGACCTTAGATCACTTATATTTTTGCGAAAATATTTCGTAACTTGTCTTTCCTTCAAAATGTGCTTTCAAAATACTAATATTTGTCTTCTTTCTTTATGGATTTTGTGGGTGCAATCCGCTGAAAACCCTCAGGAGACAACACTACTCGTCTAGGGGTAACCTAGAGGTTTAACGGCTTGTTGCACACGCTCAGTGCAATTGCGTCACCTGCAAAAGTGGTGTAATAACCTTTGTAGTATAGTTTTTCTTTTCTTGTTTTGCTCGGGACGAGCAAAAGATAAGTGTGGGGGTTTGATTAGTCTACAATTCTGTATTTTTATATCGCATTTTCTCACCGATTTATGAATAAAATGTCAGTCTAAACCGTATTTTGGTCTCTCTTACAGGTAAATCAAGAGTTTAAGGGTAAAGGAGTAATAAGAGCTTAATTAAACCCATTTTAGGGTAATTAAATCCGCATTACTTGGAGGCCAAGCAAGGGATTTTCTAGAAGATACGTCGAACCTAGACCTTTGCTCACGTCAGACGAATATTCGGGCGAAACTACCAGAAAAAGGATATACCAGGAAACTCCTAGAAGCCAGACGCATCCCCGCACCAAAACCAGGGACTTGTGTCCCTGGTATGGCGCGCATCCGCGGCTATAGCCGCGCATCCGCGGCCCAATGTTGGGGCCACGCGTCGATCTTCGACGCGTGGCCCCATCTCGTCTTCTGGAATCATCCTTCGCCTATAAATAGTCTTGTAGTTGGCCAAAGCGCAAGCAATTTTTAATTTTAGGAGTAGTTTTTGATTTTAGGCTAGGATTTCTATGTTTTAGTGTAGTGTAGGTAGGTGTTCTTTATTTCATTTCTTTTGTATTTTCTTTTCTTTTTAGATCTTGTATTAGGGCTGAGAGATTCAGAGAGAGATAGAGAGGGATTGATGTAATAGATGGTGACAATCTATGTAAAGGTGCCTCCTTTCTTCTCCATTGTAATCTTCTCCATATTCTACATGATGCTTTGCTAACTTTTCTTCTTCTCATGGAAATCTAACTACTAACCGCTAACCATCTAACCACTTACTTGATAATCCACATGAATCTAATAGCCTCGCAAGGCCTTGCTCTTGCAAGAGCCATTGATGGCTCATGATGATGGATTCTAACATTCTAACATTTCTAACACCTAACCCACTAACTTGCTAACTTGTAATGTCTTTTTTTATTTCATGCTCACCTCTAACCGGTTTTGATTATTTAACAAGTAGCATGTAACTTGTTAGTGGTATGGATGTGTTGTTTGAATGTAGAAGATCAATCTTATGGGCCATGCTTTGTATCGTCTCTTGAAGCCAAGGACTAGTGATGGCCAAGGATCCATGTGAGGCAACTATCACTAAGAGGTTAGCATGGTTAGTGGAGCAATTAGTAGTTAGTAGCCATGAGTTTTATTTTACTTTATTTTAAAAACCAATTTCCAAACTCTTTTATCATTCTTGTTTTCACCACCTTCTTAGTTCATCTTTGTTTCATCTTCTTTTCTATTTTGTTTTCCAAACCATTTCTCTTTGTTTTCTTCGCCGTTTTCATCGCCTTCTCCACCTATCACATGCTTGATTTCCTTTCCTTTTCTTTTCTTTTCTTTTTGTAATTCTTTAAACAAAGAAGAATTGTTAACATACGACGTAAATAGAGACTGTTAATGCTTCTATCGCCTCCCGTCCCTGTGGATTCGACCCGTTGAGCCAATGCTATAATGGAAGTATCGAGGGAACATTAGCACATATACACTTTTACATTGATTTCATAAATACACACTTTTGAGTGCTGGTTTCACCCCGATCAACTATTCAAGGATATTGGCTATTTTTATGTATTTTTTATAGAATATTAAAAGCCTTGATCACACACACAATATAGTCTTGTAGTCGACTTATACGTAAGTCTAATCGACTAATATATCCTCTAGACGACTTACTCCTTTATGTAGTCGACTAAGTCTTTTCACAGATACATATCAACTTTCTACTTCTTGACTGTTAGCAGTATTATTCGACTTACCTACATTGCTAGTCGACTAATTCATATTGTAGTCGACTAACCTTTTCTGCTGGTCGACTAATTATAGTTTTCAAAAACTTATCATCTGTATTAGTCTTGATATAGTCGACTTGCTCCCTTGACAAGTTGACTAACCCAGTCAAATTGTCATATACTAGTCGACTACCTACCATACCCTAGTCGACTAATAACAGTTTCTGACTGTTAAACAGTTATTGATTTTCTGGTGTTTATCCAACATTCTGATATTCAAATTTAAGCTGATAACTTTCCTAACTGACCATAGATTTCACCTATAAATAGGGATGTTGTTCTAAGATGAAAACACCAATTAAAATTTTAGTTTTCTGTCCAAACTCTGTTGAAAAATTCTATTTTCCAGAAAACTAGTTCACTTTCATTTCTTTGCACAATTCCAATTCTATTGTGAAGAATTCTAAGAGTCCACCTATAAGAAACCTTACTCAAGATTACATACAAGTTTCAAGGCTTATAGATATTTTATAATCATTTAAAGAGAAGAATTGTACAAGGCTATCTTCTTGGTGTAAAAAAGAGGTGTACAAGAGTTGTTGTTTTCTTAGTGTAGAGAAGAGCTATACGGATTTGGCAAAGGTTGTATTGTCAAGTGGTGTGCAAGGAGTTGATTTTGGGTGTACAAAATCAGGATAAGGAAAATCTCAAGCAGGTTGCTTGGGGACTGGATGTAGGTCACGAGGATCGAACCAGGATAAAATCTCTTGTGTTTACGTTTGCATATTTTCTAAGATTTATTTCCTTTCTTGCAAGTATTTTATTTAACGATATTCATCTTTATTTTAGTTTTTGTGTTGACATTGTTTTTAGATCCTACATTTGGTATCAGAGCCCGGCATACACTGTCAACACCCTGCATACCCGGTCAACACCATACATAGAAGGACTGAACGGAGTTTCCTTCATCATAATTCAAGGAAGGACATTCTACACAACATCTACCATTATTTGATGGATCAAACTACAACTACTGGAAGTGTAGAATGAAGATCTACTTACAATCACTCAACTATGAACTATGGAACATAGTAAAAGCGCCGTACACCAAGCCGACCACAAATTACAATGCATGGAGTGAAAAACAAAAGAAGTCCGCAAATCTTGATGTCAAAGAAATGAATGCACTTTTCTGTGCCTTGAACAAAGAAGAATTCAATCGCGTGTCAACGGCCAGATCTGCAATTCAAATATGGCAGATTCTACAGATAACCCATGAAGGTACTAATAAAATTAAAGAATCAAAAATTTTTATTCTTATTCATAAGCTTGAACTCTTCAAAATGAAGGAGAACGAAACCATAGCAGAAATGGTTACAAGGTTCACCGACATTACAAATTCCTTAGCATCCTTGGAAAGGAAGACACTCAAGTTGAAAAAGTTAGAAAGATTCTTCTTGCACTTACATCAGATTGGGAGAAGAAAACCACTGTAATAGAAGAAGCAAATGATCTCTCAACTATGTCATTAGAAAATCTTATTAGTAATTAATGGCATATGAAGTGCAACTTGAAGGGCCAAAAAAGGATGAACAATCTCAATCCAAGAAGAAAGTTCTTACCTTTCATATATCCTCAGATATGGACAATTTAGATGATGATGAAGAGGAGATGGCAACGCTCTCAAGAAAATTCAGAAAGTTCTTGAAGCAAGGTAAGTTTAATCCTACATGTTTTAATTGTAATAAAACAAATCATATGAAGAAGGATTGCCCATTGCTAAAAAATAAAGGAAAATTCAAGTTCAACAAGTTCAACAAAAAGAAGAAAGATTATCAGGCATCATGGGAGAATAGTGATTCATCTTTCTCTGATGAAGAAGAAGCCACTGAAACTGCAAATGTTTGCTTTATGGCTCAAGAAGAAGATAAGGTACAATATACTGAATTATTAGATATGTTTCATGCACTATATAATGATTTTAAAAATGAAAAGATTAAAAATAATATTTTAACAAAGGAAAATTAAAGTCTCAACAAAGAACATTCTGTTTATATATCTCAAATTTCTTCTGTAAATTCTCAAATGGATGACTTTGAAAAAGTTATATTATCTTTAAAAAGGGATAATGAGAATTTCTTAAAAGAGAATGCTTTACTTCAAAAAGAAACTATTTCTTGAAGTTCTAGAATTTCTATTTTAGATAAAAAATAATTAGTTTCAAAATTAAGTATGAAGAATTTGAAAAATGTGACAAAATTAGATAAAGGAAAAGAAAATTTAAATGATTTATTATCTTATCAAAAGATTTCAAATAATCATTTTGGTATTGGATTTTCAAAAGATAAGTTTGAAAAATCTACACATGTTTATGAAAAGAATCATAATCCGCATAATTCTTTTGTGAAAAGAAATACTGATATTATTTCAAAAGAATTAGAAACAAATATATATGGATTCCTAAAAATTTAAGTATTGTGGATAAAAATACTTATATTGCATCATATATACATCATGTATGTAATT
The DNA here is from genome assembly GCA_038442645.1 of Agave tequilana. NCBI lineage: Eukaryota > Viridiplantae > Streptophyta > Magnoliopsida > Asparagales > Asparagaceae > Agave > Agave tequilana. The sequence goes on from JAVJIF010014983.1 coordinate 31,160, forward strand.
CTTGTGATTATGTTTATACTAACAAATAGAGACCAAATTCAAATTGGGTTTGGTTCCAAAAGGTTAATGTTATGATGGGTACCATACAAATTGTTTATCTTGTAGGCACCTTATATAAAAAAGTGATTTCTTATTTCAAACACTTGATAATGCAAAATATAATGTATCATATGTGTGTGTGTGTGTGTGTGTCATGATATATTTTTGCGGGGGGATAACACTTGTTATCTATATTTGTTATAACCTATTATTTGCAGGGGAAGAACAATTATTTTTATTATAACCCGCAAGGGGAGTTTTTCTCTGCAAGGGGAGTCTTCGTGCACACAACTTGTTGTTGGCCCAGAGGCTTTCCACTCTAGTTTTGATGATGATTAACTCATGTAGTTATGTTTACTAATTATCTTGTGATGTTTAGTTTCAGAGCATTAATCAAGATATTCGTTGGTGATTGCTTCAAAAAAAGAGTTTTGAAGCCTTTCACATGGTGATTCCAGAGCCCGAGCATCAAGATCATACATAGCACTCGTTGGAGTAAAGCTCGGTGGATCATGGTTTGGATCGAGTCGACTTGAAGATGGAGATCGTCAAGAAGACTTGGGTATCCTAGTTTAGTTTGTTTTAGATCCATGTGTAAAGACTAGATAGGTTGATATGCTCAAGTTCCCAATACACACGTTTTATGTTTTGGATTCGGTATTTTGGTTTTTGGTTTAACCGATATTTGTTTTCATGAATAGTTAGATTAAAATAAGTTTAAATGGTTTTATGTATAGTAGATTAATTCTATATACATGCATGCTTAACTTCCTAGACAAACTTAGTTTGATATGCCTATTCATGTGTTTAGATTTTGTATTTTAACAAAACATATTTTTGGACTTTAATATCAAAAATAATGATATATATATGTTTCATGTATATTGGATTTTATCCATATACAACATGCTTCAAGTTGTTTAAATATCAAGTTTTTGTATTTGGATGTGTTTTAGACAAAACGTATTTTCAATTCAAAAATCTAAGTTTGAAAAAATACAGGTTTTGGTTTTCGGTAATTTTTTCATAACACAAAAATAGCTCAAAAAGTTTGATATTTGTGTTGAGATTTTTAACACATGTTTGCATATCATATATAATGTTAGAAACTATTTTTGTGGATTATTAGAAGATTTAAGAGAATTTTTAGAATTAAAAATTCTAAGTTTTTCTGACCCAGAACCCTGCCTGTCAGGCTCTGGCGGTCGACCGATCGATCGATAGGACCCAGAGTCGGTCGACCGGGACGGTCGACCGACGTGCACACACCTGTGCACGTTGGCCAGGCACTTGGGCGGTCGACCGTGCAGTCGACCGGCCAGAGGGCATTTGCTCTCTGGATTTGGGCGGTCGACCGGACGGTCGACCGAAGGCTTCCAACGGTCAAAAATATGACCGTTGGCGGTCGACCGGGCGGTCGACCGCCAGCCGCCTAGGCTGAAAAATCAGCCTAACGGCTAGTTTTTGTTTGGGCCTATATAAACCCCATTTCTTTGGGATTTTGGCCAAGATTTTTACAAGAGAAAATTTTCAGTTTTCCTTAGTGTTATATACAAGATTCAAAAGAGTTTTTAAAGCTTAAAGATTTCATCTTTATTGTTTTCAAGGGTTTGAAAAATTCAAAGAAAAATAGGTTTTTGGGATATTGCTTTAGATCTTCATTTCTATCATATTGCAAGTGTTTTCTCAAGGATTTTTCTTTGTTATTTGATTTTCAAAACACCTTGATTTCCACTTGAGCTATCATTCTATCCTATTCTATAGGATCTTTTATTTTGTGGGAAAAGAGATAATTTGTGGTATTTGTAACCACCAAGTTGTAAACCCTTTCTTTGTTGTATCCCTCTTTGGTAGAGGTTGATTTGGGTTGTTGGTTGCTCCCTCTTTGGTAGAGGTTGAGGTTGTGGTTTGCTCCCTCTTGGTGAGGTGGAGTTGGAGTTGGTATTTGTATCCCTCTTCGGTAGAGGTGGATTGTGGTTGTTTGGCTACGGGCCTACCCCTCTTGTGTGAGGTGGTGATTGTGTTGCCTCGGTGGAGGTTGTATTGGTTGAGAGAGGAGTTCGGTACTCCCGGTTGTATTTGTACAAAATCCTCGGTGGAGGTTCCCTCGGTGGGAGTCCTAGGTGGACAAGTTAGTGGATTAGAAATCCTTCTCGGTGAAGGCGGGGACGTAGAGCTCGGTGCTCGAACCTCGAAACACATCTTGTTATTTGCGTTTGATCCATTGACTCTTTACTCTCTCTCTCTCTCTCTCTCTCTCTCTCTCTCTTTATCTTTGTGCATTGCATCATTCATATTGTCATATCTTATATGCTTGTGTTGTGCCTTGCATTGATTCATATTGCTTATATCTATATACTGATTATGTTTGCTTGTGTGCCTCACTTGTGCTTAACCACGAGAGCTTCATATAGCGCCTCAAATCTTATTCAGAGGAATCAAGAGGAGTTAGTCCAGAGCCCTTCTCTGGCATCCTCAAAGGTAGGCTTCACTGTGAAAGCCTTCTACGTTGAATCTTTAACAGAAATGTCCCTTCCACCGGTGTTTATAATAGGCTCTTCTGCCTGAGTCGGTGCGACATCACCTGCTGTCATTTGATTAGTCTACGATTATGCATTATTATATCGCATTTCTCCACCGATTTATGAATAAATTATCGGTCTAAACCGTGTTCTGGTCTCTATTGCAGGTAAATCAAGAGTTCAAGGGCAAAGGAGTAATAAGAGCTTAATTAATCCCCTTTTATGGTAATTAATCCCTCATTACTTGGAGGCCAAGCAAGGGATTATCTAGAAGATACGTCGAACCTAGACTCCTACGCATGTCAGACGAATATTCAAGCGAATTTACCAGAAAAGGAATATACCAAGAACACCCTGGAAGCCAGAAGAATATCCTCGAAAAAACCAGGGACCTAAGTCCCTGGTATGGCCGCAAAAATGCGGCAATTGTCGCGTTTTCGCGGCAATAGAATGGAGCCACGCGTCGAGTTTCGACGCGTGGCCCCGTCTCGTCTTCTAGAAGGCTCCTGTGCCTATATATACCCCTGTATTCGGCCAAAGCGCGAGCAGGTTTCATTTTTAGGGAGTAGTTTCTGATTTTTTCATTTCATTTATCTTGTATTTTCTCTTCTTTTTAGATCTTGTAGTAGGGCTGAGAGATTCAGAGAGAGAGATAGAGAGGGATTGATGTAATAAATGGTAACAGTCTATGTAAAGTTGCCTCCTTTCTCCTCCAATGTAAGCTTCTTCATCTTCTACATGATGCTTGATTAGACTAGAAAGGTGTATGTAAAATGTGTTTAGAATTTACCTTGGTGCTATGTATGTATAAAGTTCAATACAACCTTTTCTTGTCTCCGCTATAGCATAGAGCTATACCGAGTCGAACCTCAGGGAGAGCTAGCGATGGAAGCGTTACAAATCGTGGTGAGAAGAGTAAACGAAGTGTCTTCTTTGCTTAAAAGAATGAATAAAACATGGAACAAGAAATGCAAGAAGTGGAAGAATTGTTCATGTGGAGAATTGAAAAGAGATCAAGAATTGGAAAGAAGCAAACCATGACTAGCTTACCTTACTACCTTACCAAAGCTTACCAAACTCCGTGATAGTGAAGGCGTGCCTCATGTTGTCACTCCATCGGCGTAGGTTTCGTCTTGCGTGTTGATCTAATTACTTTCTCACTAGGATGACGGGTGGTTTAACTCGTCGGAGAAGAGAAGACCATCCAACTTGCAAGATGAAGTAAAGCAATCACCCATGAGTTGGTGAAGATGGCAAGGCTAGTGGTTAGCTAGTACATGGAGAAAGAATTAGCTACAAGCCATAACAAAAGAAAAGCAAAGCATGAAGTAAAAAGAAAGCAAGTAAACTAGAATCAAGCTCGAGTAGAATTGAAGAGAATGGATCAATCCTTGTATTGCTTCAAGTTGTCACTCCTTGATTATACAAGCTCTCTCTCTCTCTTACAATCTCTCTCTTGCAATGAACTCTAGGGAAGAAGAAGATCATAGAGAGCTACAAAAATCCTAGAAAAATACAAAGCTTTACACTAATCTCTCTCTCTTCTCTGATCAGTCTTTGCTCGCAGGTCCAAGTGAAGTATTTATAGCCCCCAGGAGAAGGATCCAGAACCCAGTCTGTTGGCGCAAAATCTGGGGCTCAACGGCCCCAAATCTGCCGCGTTGGCGCGGCAAGGGCGCGGCCTAACTGATTCAGTTGGCTAACAGCTTTCTGTTGTGGGTTGTTACGAGTTTGTTTAGCCACGTGGACCTTCTGGAATCTTCAATTGACGCGCGGATCTCTCTGGATTCTGGATTAGATTTGGGCTTTATCTTGACTTTGAAATTAATCACTTTAATTATTGCTAATTAAAGTGATTATTGGTTTTCTCTCCATTTAAGTGTATACCTGTAAATATATAGAGAAGATTAGTAAAAATCATATATTTATTTGTAATATGCATGGGAATTATGAGGTAAAATATGCAGAATTGAATACCAATCACACCCCCACACTTATTCTTTTGCTCGTCCGAGCAAAACAAAGAAAAGAAAAACTATACTACAAATTTATTGCACCACTTTCGCAGGTGACGCGATTGCACTGAGCACGTGCAACAAGCCGTTAAACCTTTAGGTTACCCTAGAGGAGGAGTGTTGTCTCCTGAGGGTTTTCAGCGGATTACACCCACAAAATCCATAAAGAAAGAAGACAAATGTTAGTGTTTTGAAAAGCATTTTGAAAAAGAGACATGTTTACGAATTATTTTTGCAAAAATATAAGTGATCCTAGGTCATAAGTCCACCTATAATCATTCTTCCTTAAACTTAGTCTCCATGCAAGATCTTGTTTTCAATTAAGATAAGAATTCAAAATTGGATTGAATATTTTATCTTTCATAAAACCTAGATAATATGCACTCCGTGCTCAGTGAAAATTTCTGGGATTTCAACTCCAACCATCAAGCCATTTATTTATTTATATATATATATATATTTTTCTTTTATTTTTCTTCCCTTAGTTTTATTAGGCTTTCTAATTCACCCATGTAGCGAGCCTATAACCGATGACTCCCAAACCAGATGGTCTTAGGGCACCAGATGAAGAAACATCCCTCGGGTTTAAGGACTCGAGTGAAAAAGGCCACAAAACTAAGGGGGATTATTTATTTTCTTCACCACCGTTAGGCGTGAATAATCATGCTTCTTGAGGCACAATTACCCAGCTTAATAGGTGATGTTTTATTTTTATATATATATATATATTTTTTCTCTTTTTTTTTTTATTTATATGGCATTTTTGGTCTTTGTTTCCATCCCAAGAAATGTGTAAGTGTAAAGTGCATATTTATCTAAGGCAAAAAATTCAAGATAAAAATATCTCACCAATTTTACTTACTTAGCCTATAATTTCAAACAAGATCTATTATTTCAACTAGGTTTAAGATGTCATAATTAAGGCTTTCTTAATTTCTAAGATACATCTTAATTTTCTTAAAAATAGATCAAAACTTTGTCTCTTATTTCAAAAAGTTTTTATTTTTTATTTTTTTTATTATTATATTTTTTTTTCTAAAAATAAAATAGAAAATCTACAAAGAAAGATAAAATCTAAAAGAAAATAAAAACCTAAAAAGAAAATGAAAATCCTAAAAAATGAAAATCCTATGTTAGTAAACCCTCCCCCACACTTATTTCATGCATTGTCCTCAATGCATCATGATATATGTATGCATGAAACAGGTAATAGGGTAGAATCAGTTATTAACAAAAACGTAGAAAATTATTTACAAAGAGTATATACAAGTGTAACAATTACCTAGGCTTTTGGTCTTTTTCCTCTGGCCCGTTTCCCATCATTCCAATGCGTCTGCTTTCGTGAGCTCAGTTGGGAAACGGTATAAATTTGTTAGCCTTAGGTGTTTCCAGATTCAATTGATTGTTATTATCATTCACACTCATTCCACCACATTGTTCACAAACAAATTCCTTATCACCACTGTCACTAGGAATCTCAACACTTCCAATATCTAGAAATTTTAACTCCTCTCCATATAATTCTTCAAAACTCAAGTCAACATCCGGAAGTATGCAATCAGTTAACTGACCCCGAGTGGACTCATCTAGACACATGATCTCATCAGCAAACAGGTCTTCAAAAGATATATCAATTAGAGGTTCATGAAGAGAATCACCAAATTGTGACTCATCTCTTGAATCCTCACAATTGTTCTCAATAAAGCTAACCTCAAATGTTTGATCTTTTGTTTTGTGAGGCTGTGTGTGGAAGACATTGAGTTCATGTGTCATATTACCAAAGGTCAACCTCATTGATCCATTCCGGCAATTAATGATAGCATTTGCAGTAGCCAGGAATGGTCGTCCCAAAATGACAGGAATTTGAGCCCTTTGATTGGAATTTGACACAGGTTTTGTTTCAAGGACTACAAAATCCACAGGATAAACGAATTCCCCAACTTTGACAAGGACATCATGAACTTCCCCCTTGGGTCTAGTTACAGAGCGATCAGCCAATTGGATAGTCATTTGGGTAGGACAGAGATTACCTAACCCCAATTGTTGGTACACAGAGAAAGGTAGGAGATTGATGCTGGCCCCCAAATCAAGAAGTGCCCTATTAATGGTAGTCTGTCCTATGATGTATGAAATGGTGGGGCTCCCTGGGTCCTTGTATTTAACAGGAGTGGGACCATTGAGCAGCTCGTTGATGTTTGATGCTAGGAAGACTTTTTTAGGGACTTGTGTTTTCCTCTTCTTGGTGCACATTTCCTTTAAGAATTTAGCATATGATGGCACTTGTTGGATGGCATCAAGAAGAGGGACATTGATTTGGACCTTATTGAACATTTCTTTTATTTTCTCCATGTGAGCATTTGTCTTAGGATTCTTAAGCCTATTTGGAAATGGTACTCTAGGCATATAAGGTTGCTCATCTACCTTTTCTTTATCCTTGGCTTTTGAAGTGGATGGCTCTGAACTAGAGGATGGGTTGTCAGAAGTTGGTTGTATTAGGACAGGAGGTGATGGCTTTGGTATTGGATGAGATGGTGTACTAGAAACCTTATTGTCAACTTGTTTTCCAGATCTCAGGGTATGAATGGCATGACATTGACTGGGTCCTGAATCTTCCACTTCATTTAAAGGGAAGTGACGTTTGGGATTTGCAATGGCTGACTTGGTAACATTCCTTTTTGATTCTCAGCCAATTGCTCAATTTGGACCTTCATTTTATTCAACTCCTGCTGCTGGTTATTTGTAAAGGTTTCTAGCATTTTTTCAACTCTGATATTTCTGAATTATTTTGGGGTGGATGTTGATAATATGGAGATTGGAACTGTGATTGATAGAGTGGTGATGGGTTCTGATATGACTGATATGACTGTGGTGGACTGTGAGATGGATGAACATACAATGAATTCTGATTGAAACTGGATGTGTGAGACTGAGCATTATAAGGATGTGGAAGTGGTGGTCTATAATGCTCAGGACCAGACTGACTCCATAAGAAATTTGGATGGTTCTGCCATCCAGAATTGTATGTGTTGGAGTATGGAGGTCTAGTAAATGCTGCATTTGTGTTCTCCTGATATGATTGTGGCTGATACAAAGGACACTCCTCAAAGACATGGCTCAGGTCATGACAGTTGGTGCAACCCGGTTTGATCACAGGTAAAGGGTTGACCTGATTTACAGCAGAATTTCCCCTAGATTCAAGCAGTTCTATCCTCTTCATTAATTTTGTGATTTTCTTTTCAGCTGCTATTGAGGAATCTATGGAATGTCTACCAGTTCTGGAAGTGGTGGGAATGGATTTATCAGGGCATGATTCCCACTGAATGGTTTTCTCAGCTAGTGTTTCAAAGAGATCCCACCCCTGGTGTTCATCTTTTTTCAAAAATTCCCCTTGGCACATGGATTCCAAAAGGGTTTTTGTTTGGTAATCTAAACCGTCATAGATAATCTGGCACAGACGCCATTTCTCTATGCCGTGATGAGGACATAGGGCTAAAAGGTCTTTGAAACGCTCAAGATACTTCCAAAAAGGTTCATTAGGTTCCTGCTTGAATTGCATTATATTCTTTCTCATGAGGGCTGTTTTGTGGATAGGATAGAATTTCTTAAGAAAGACCTTAACAAAATCATCCCAAGAAGATATGGAACTGACAGGAAGATTATAAAGCCATTTCTTAGCTAAATCCTTAAGTGCAAACGGTATGAACCGTAACCTAACAGCATCCTCGGTCAACTGGGAAATTCTCATCATTTGGCATACCTCTTCAAACTCACGAATAAAGAGGTACGCGTCCTCAGACTCAAGACCATGAAATCTAGGAAGTGTACTAATGAATTGTGGTTTCAGCTCGAAGTGATTTCCATTAGGCTCGGGGAGAAGAATACAAGATGGAAGGGATGTGCGAATCGGATAAAATCGATCTTGAAGTGAGACGTTGTTTGCCATAAGGTCAAGTGGTTGTGTAAGTGCAAGTGTAGAAAGTCTAACAAGTCTTGCAGAATTTTGATCACGAAACCACTCTCGCATATACAATCACAAACAATGTGCACCGATCACACCAGCGAAAAAATGAAAATAACAAACAAATAAAAGAAAAATCAATCCAAGCTTCTAGGATTCCTGGACCTAGATGACTCCTAACGTTAGATCGTCCACAGGAGGTTTGGTGTGGACTTTGACTATAAGCAAATCAGTCAGGGAAGGGTAAAGTTGTTGGGAGGTTTTCCGTCAAAGACGTTCCTTAATTAAGTAACCAACAATCTTCGGGCTTTCGGCCCTCAACCCCTTTCGTAGACACCGATTTTACAAAAGTCACTTTCCAACACTTTTCCCCCTTAGGATAATCTCCTAAGTGAGTCCGGATGTCCCTAGGGCCAACGTCTATCAAATTTTATTTAGAAGCTTAGGATTGTGAGTGCGTGGGAAAATGATTTGTGGGCTAAGGAAAGGGTGATAAAATCCCCACCTTATCTTTGTTATGGGATTTGCCCTTAGAGTCAATTAGTGCAAGTGTACGATATCAACAAACAAGGTTCACTCAAAGCGGAATTAAATCAAACAATGAGTGAGTCCTAGTCTATATGCGATGTGTACGTACCTTGCCTCCAGCACTCTTCAACAGTAAATGTAAAAGAATTGAAAGACACGTGCTTAGAGATGCAAATGTCTAAACAATTTTTAACAATTACAACCAATTTTTTACTGTTGATTAAATTAGCAGGTATATGGTGAAAAATACAGAATTTCAAGTATAGCAGAAGATGTATTTTGCAGAATCAGAGCCCCTGCAGAAAATTCGTGAGTAGTCAACTCAGTTCTGCCGCAGATCCGCGGCAAAAACCTGGATTCCGCGGCAAAACTGAGGGATCCTGGTCTCTGCTTTCGAGAGCAGAGGCCCAGGTCCACTTATATGTCAATGCTATGCAAGATTTTCTGTATCTTCAACCTGTACCCTGCAACAGAGAAGAAAGTTCGTTTAGTTTCTCACTTTAAAGAAAATCCGTTGCTCTCCCCGGCAACGGCGCCTTTTTTTTGATTAGACTAGAAAGGTGTATGTAAATGTGGTTTAGAATTTACCTTGGTGCTATGTATGTATAAAGTTCAATACAACCTTTTCTTGTCTCCGCTATAGCATAGAGCTATACCGAGTCGAACCTCAGGGAGAGCTAGCGATGGAAGCGTTACAAATCGTGGTGAGAAGAGTAAACGAAGTGTCTTCTTTGCTTAAAAGAATGAATAAAACATGGAACAAGAAATGCAAGAAGTGGAAGAATTGTTCATGTGGAGAATTGAAAAGAGATCAAGAATTGGAAAGAAGCAAACCATGACTAGCTTACCTTACTACCTTACCAAAGCTTACCAAACTCCGTGATAGTGAAGGCGTGCCTCATGTTGTCACTCCATCGGCGTAGGTTTCGTCTTGCGTGTTGATCTAATTACTTTCTCACTAGGATGACGGGTGGTTTAACTCGTCGGAGAAGAGAAGACCATCCAACTTACAAGATGAAGTAAAGCAATCACCCATGAGTTGGTGAAGATGGCAAGGCTAGTGGTTAGCTAGTACATGGAGAAAGAATTAGCTACAAGCCATAACAAAAGAAAAGCAAAGCATGAAGTAAAAAGAAAGCAAGTAAAGAAAGCAAGTAAACTAGAATCAAGCTCGAGTAGAATTGAAGAGAATGGATCAATCCTTGTATTGCTTCAAGTTGTCACTCCTTGATTATACAAGCTCTCTCTCTTACAATCTCTCTCTTGCAATGAACTCTAGGGAAGAAGAAGATCATAGAGAGCTACAAAAAATCCTAGAAAAATACAAAGCTTTACACTAATCTCTCTCTCTTCTCTGATCAGTCTTTGCTCGCAGGTCCAAGTGAAGTATTTATAGCCCCCAGGAGAAGGATCCAGAACCCAGTCTGTTGGCGCAAAATCTGGGGCTCAACGGCCCCAGATCTGCCGCGTTGGCGCGGTAAGGGCGCGGCCTAACTGATTCAGTTGGCTAACAGCTTTCTGTTGTGGGTTGTTACGAGTTTGTTTAGCCACGTGGACCTTCTGGAATCTTCAATTGGCGCGCGGATCTCTCTGGATTCTGGATTAGATTTGGGCTTTATCTTGACTTTGAAATTAATCACTTTAATTATTGCTAATTAAAGTGATTATTGGTTTTCTCTCCATTTAAGTGTATACCCGTAAATATATAGAGAAGATTAGTAAAAATCATATATTTATTTGTAATATGCATGGGAATTATGAGGTAAAATATGCAGAATTGAATACCATCAATGCTTTGCTAACTTTTCTTCTCATGGCAATCTAACTACTAACCACTTACCATCTAACCACTTACTTGATAATCCACATGAATCTAGTAGCCTCTATAAGGCCTTGCTCTTGCAAGAGCCATTGATGGCTCATGATGATGGGTTCTAACATCTAACTTGCTAACCAAGCTAACTCTCTCTTATTTCATGCTTGCTTTCAATGGTTTGATGATTTAATGTTTGTATTAGCTTGCTCTTGACACAAGTTTGAATGTAAAGAACCATCTCATTTGCCATGCTTTGTATCGTCTCTTGAAGCCAAGGATTAGTGATGGCCGAGGATCAAATGTGAGGCAACTATCACTAAGAGGTTAGCATGGTTAGTGGATCAATTAGTAGTTAGTAGCCATGAGTTTTCTTTTATCTTGTCTTAGAAACTATTTTCAAAACTCTTTTATTATTTTTCTATTGATGTTTTCACCGCCTTCTTAGTTCACCTTTGTTCCATCTTCTTTTCTATTTGTTTTCTAAACCACTTCTATTTTGTTTTCACATCGACGTTTTCATCGCCTTCTCCACCTACCACATGCTTGTTTTCCTTTTCTTTTCTTTTTATTTTCTTTTTCATTCTTTTAACAAAGAAGAACTGTTAACATAACACAGTGAATAGAGACTGTTAATGCTTTTATCGCCTCCCGTCCCTGTGGATTCGACCCGTTGAGCCAATGCTATAACGGAAGTATCGAGGGAACATTAGCACATGTGAGCTTTTTCATTGATTTCACAAGCTACACATTTTTGAGTGCTAGTTTTGCCTCGATCATCATTACAATAGTGTCAAGGACAATGCTAAATAAGAGTATCAAAGTCTGGTATTTTACTAAGTTGAGGAGTCAGGGATGGCAAAGCCTCAGGTAGGTCTCTTGACTGAGAAGATTCCCCAACTACAGATGTTGTACTCATAAGGAACCCCTCATTGCTGATCTTAAGAACTTCTGAAATCCCTGGTTGGGTCAATTCTTTAATCATCTCAGTGATATTTGAGGAGGTTTCACCTTCATTAGTAACGGCAGCCTCTACGAATGTCCTAAAAGCAAGTGTTAAAACAAGCAAGTGTTAAAACAAGATTTGATGAAAAAGAAAAATGATGATTAGGGTAAAAAAAATACCCTCAGTAGTAACGGTCTCCCTGAGCGGCAATTTCATCTCTGAAGTAGCTATTGGCATTTCCTCCTCCGTCATATGGGAGAATTTGCTAGCATCAGAAGGAGCAAGCTCATGGCCAAAATCATAATCGTCCCCTTCAGACAACGAGGACAGCACTTGAACTGAGAAAGCCTCGATAATTAAAGTTTTGCCACTAATCGGCCCAGTAGTTAGGCCCAGTAGTTAGGCTACATTCAAGGGTCTTCAAGGCCGGCATCATAACATTTGGTGAGCGATGTTGCATCTCCACTCATTCTCCTGGAATCATTAATGATGCTGAAGTGATTTTCGGTTGAGGTGGATCAGCAATTTCCACCCTTTCTGTTTCCTCCATAGCCCTCGGCTCTTTCGTAGCTGCGGACTCTTCAGCAATCGTAGGCTCCTTCGAGACTTCTGCCCCTGCTGAAATAGCAGGATCTTTATTATGCTGACTCCGATGACGTAAGGAGGTAGCTGAGAATAATTCTGCCTCTTCCTCTGACTCATCATTAGCAGAGAATATCGTCTCAAGACCCGCTCCTGGCCTAGAAATTTCATGTGAAGGAGATTTAACCCCAAACATATCCATGCTTTCTTTTGACGTAAACCACCTTCAGAGGAAGATGGTTGGGCCCGCTTTGCTACAGCTTGACGAGACTTTCTTGCAGAGCATTCCTCCGCAGTTTCAACACCACGCTCTAACTTTTGGGCCGCTTCATATATACCAGCCTCTTTCTCAGCCTCCAAATACTCGCTCATTCCCTTTTTGCAAATGGTCTTGGATCCCTTACAAGCGTTGTAGGTGGATTTGATAGCTTTGATGCACGAGGTGTTCATCCCGTAATCCGGTACCGTATTGGTGATGATATACTAGGCGCAAAAGCTGAGGCTGGTAAAAACAATTGGGTGATCATTGTGCAAGATTAAACGTTCCCCCATCCCTCCGGCCGCATGAAAATATCACGTCCGTGCCCCTTCGAACAAATTCCTGCTAAAGTGAAGGCTATTATTTGGATTCTCCACATAAAGCTAATCATACCCAAATTGTCTGGAGATCTGACTTGGCAGATATGGCTCGATCGTGCTGGTGTCAACTTGACAAAATATTAGATATCCGAATCGAATATTGATCAGCCAATAGAAGACACCGATCGATAAGGTGATAAACCCATCTGGACCTGCGAAGTCCAAGAAGCGGTACCCGTACGATGTATCCTGAATAACAGGGAAGCACCGGACCAGCTAATAGTTAAAGTCGCTCTGAGTGATTCTCCTGATAAAGAACATGTCGGCATGTTGCCAAGTCAAGTGCTCTAACTTCTGCAGGAATGGCACAAAGTCTTCTGATGTATGCAGGACCATCACCAGGGATGGACAATGCATAACATACAATGCCACCAAGTATGTGTAGGTAAGTTTGACTCTGGGATTAGGCAACTTTACCTCAGGGCCACCGTTCTGATGAATGAGCACATTGCCCTCATCGTCTACTAGAGCTTCTACTCTGCAGAACGTCTTGGTTAAACCCCAAAATCCACTCTGAATGCACCCCACCATTATCGGAAGAAGATCAATATTTCTGCCAAATGCCAATAAGACAGCTAGGTATACCACATCTATCACTCGAACTTCATGGGGAAGTGTCGGCATGACGCACCTCTTTAACCACAACATCAGGTATCCAGCCAGCGAAGCCCTATTGGAATAGGAGTCTTGGCTTGGTAATGGAAACTTTCGAAGACTGTGCCTGGTCTGAAAGTATCTTCGGTCGATTTTGTGGAATACGATGATGTTGATGCGCTGATCCTCTCCTTAATCTCTACATCCATGCTTGGAGCAAGGCGAGTCAATCGGTCAGCTTTGTCTCCCAAACCATTGAAAAGATAGTTTACCCAGGCCATTTGTCTAACCCCTCTGGATCTCAAACCAGTAGTCTCAGCACATATGTGAAAGTGAAAATATTTCCCATCGATTCTGTGGTATACGAGGATGTTGACATGCTAATCCTCTCCTTAATCTCTGTATCCATGCTTGGAGCTAGGCGACTCAGTCAATTTGTCTCCCAGACCATTGGAAAGATAGTTCACCCAGGCTATATGTCTAGCCCCTTCGGATCTCAAACGAGTGGTCTCGGCACAGATGTGGAAGTGACATAACAGTTCACAATATGTCACATATACTAAGGGAGCACTCTTCTCCATCATGTGCAATTCCTCACTTGATGGGACTTTTTCTTCGTAGGAGATGTCCCTCATCGCTAACCTGGGGACTTCATACATCTCGTGTAAAGCAAACCCTATCTCTCCGTCTAGGGTGAAGGATATGCACAACTCTGAATTATATCGCTCCAACATAGCGAAGAAGTGATGATTACTCTGCGGAATGCCATACTGGTCAGCCCTGACTGTAGCATAAAGGCTGGTCAGTATCCACTCTTCTCTTAAGTCTTCAAGGATGATGCCCACCATCCTTGACCACCAATATTTGTCAGAAGAGTAAACCCACCCTAGTGCCCGAAATTCATCTTTTGGGAAAACACCTTTTACGACAATGAATTGATTGATGAACATTACTAGTTGATGAGGAGTCTCGCCTATTGGATACTCCACCTTCAACGACTCGGCAGTAGTCCAACTACATTCTTATCATGTCCCGCTAAGATTGCAATATTACGAGAGATCCGCCCGAGGAAACTTCCGATTGCTCCTTTGTCAGTTCCCACTCCATCGATCGATGGAGGGACATTGATTGAATGGATGACAAAGAAAACATCCTCTCCATATCCGGGAGGAAGAAACGATGTTCTCTAAGCTGACGAAGCCATTTGTAGCTGCCTTCATAAAGCACCTCTGCATCCTCATCGACAGAATCTTTGAATAAAAAATCTTGCTTTCTTGGCAACGTACGAGCATTCGAGTCAAATCTCCTGTCTGTGATAAGCTCCAGGAGAGTCAGCAAGCTAGCCTCACACAACTTTGTTTATCGTTCTCAATTTTTCCCAGTAAAAACCTTACAGTCCTTCTAAGGCCAGAGACAATATCTGGGTCCAGTTCACCTACATGACCAAAGTGACGGTCTCTTCGCCAGAGGAATAGAAGAGTACCTTACTGCAAAGAAGAGAACACAAGTCAGAATTCTGAGTCAATCAAAATTAATTAAGTGCTGTAGCCCAAAATACGGATTTCAATACATGAGATCTGCGTCCAAGAGTTAAAACGAGAGGCTCATATGAAACTCGTGCCTGAGCTTCAGACTTGAAGACTTAGAAATATTTCCAAGTCCTGAGACTCAAACGCGAGTCGCATAAAGAGACTCGTGTTCAGAAGTCTTAAGACGCAGAGCTCGTCAGACTTGCGTTCAATTCGCAGACGCGAGGGTGGTGTTGACAAGGATAGAAACACTAGGATCATCAGACCTGCGTTTTGCTCATCAACGTGAGAACCGCATTCACAAATCAAATACGGACCTGCGAGATCCACGTCGATTGTTCAAAACTTCAAGAAGAAGTTAAGAGGACAAAACCTCTTCATGTTCATAATAATGCCGAAATCCATTTCAAGAGTTTTTACCTGAAATAGGGGCTTCTTGAGGAGGAGCACCACCCATTTAGGTGTCAATAATGGTGGCACTAAAGGAGGAAGCGTTAACCTTCACTTTTAGAGCCATATGTGTGTTAAATCTTTCAAATGAGATTGGAAAAAAGCTTAAAGCTTTATAGATTCTTAAGGAAGCTCAAGAGCCTTTAATCTTCAGACACGGGTCTGACTGAGAGATATGAACAGTCAAGTGAATTGACTATTGAAAGACTAGGTGTTGGCCTAAGTTTACAATCAACCGGTTTTTGAGTTTTGATAATTACAAAACATATATAGTTATTTGTACTAATCATTTTCGAGTGTTTAAGTGGGTTTCAGGGTTCTAAGGATTCATATTGTGTTCTTCCCTAAAGATGACTCAATTAGGGATCTTTTGACTCAAGGCAACTCAATTCGGGTTCAAAAGAATTCAAGCTATGCAACACTCCATGGAGAAGCCCTTATTTGAAGACCTTGTAGTCACTTAGAACCTTTGTAAGAATTAGTTTGTTAAAGAATGAGGTTATGTTAAATTGGCTCAAGAAAACACACACACCATCACTTTCCAAAATACGATTTTTGTTTTTGGTATTTGATTTAGGTTCATGCCTTAATGGTTTTACATGACTCAAAATTTATAATTTTATATCTTGTTTATATCATGTATACCAACCTTTATAGCATGATACTTAATCATATAGCCTTACAAAATTATTTTGAGAATTTTTCAAAGTTCAAATAATTTCCTATAAAAATCCTGTTTCAGGCCTTTCGGTCGACCGGCCGGTCGACCGGTCCATTTCAGGCCTGATCGGTCGACCGGACCGGTCGACCGAGCCTTGTGGTCAGGGCGTGCACGTTTGTGCACATCTGTCGGTCGACCGAACCGATCGACCGACTGGAAGCCCTTTGCTCTCGGGTTTTTGTCGGTCGACCGGGCCTGTCGACCGACAGAACAAAGAGAAATTTTCTTTATAACTGTCGGTCGATCGACCGGTCGACCGAGTCCAACGCTAGTTTGCCAATGGGATGTCGGTCGACCGGGCCGGTCGACCGACAGCCGCCAGCAGCCATAACGGCTAGTTTTCAGAGATTTCATCATTTGATTTGAGTGAGATGTTTTGATCTGATCTCTCTGAATTTTTGGGGGCTACTTCCTGACCTAATAAGCTAGTTTTAATGATGATTAGATTTCCTCTAATTCCTATAAAGAGAGGGGATTGGTCACTTGCAAATACAAGAAAATCCCTAGTTTTCAAGTTTCCAAAAGAAAGAAAAAGTTTTCAAAGGCTTTCAATTCTCTAAGTGCATTCTTGGCAATTTGTTTTCAGTTGTTTTTTAAGCTATTTAGTACTACTTTACAACTAAATTTTTCTCTACACTTCTTGAGCTAAAATACTTCCTCATTCTATTAGAAGTTGTAAAAGAGAAGTGTGTGGTCCTTTGTTGATCACCTTGTTACTTATTGTCCTTTGTGTTGAGAACCCTTATTGTGGAGAGGGTTGGATTTGTGGAGTTTGGTACTCCGGTCTTCGGTAGACCTTGTGTAATTTCCTCAGTGGATATAGTGGAAACCCTTCACGGTGGTGAAGGCGGGGACGTAGAGCGGTGGCTTGAACCTCGAAACTAATCCTTTGTGTTTGCGATTGATTTTCTTATTGCCTTTTATTGCTTTACATTTCTATCTTGTGATATCTCTTGTATGCACCTCATTATTGCATCCATTTCATTATTTGCATTTTTCGGTCTTTACTCATCTCAACAAGAAAGCAATTACGCGCCTCATCTCATAATCTAAAAGAATCAAAGAGGAGAAGTTCTAGAGCCATTCACGGGGAATTCGGCTACAATTTCTTGTTTTGAGTGACCGTTTGCATCATATATTCATACTTGTTTAAAAAGATCATTAGATTAGCTTTAACACCTATTCACCCCCCCCCCTCTAGGTGTTTTTCAATTGGTATCAGAGCATTGATCTCTAGGCTCTTGGCTTAACGACCTTAGAGAGATCCTTTATTGCTAATCATTCTATTCATTTTTCATCTTCATACACTTAGTAAAAATGGCCGAAGGAATTAAGACCCCACCCAAGTTTGATGGCCTTAACTTTCCCATATGGAAGGTTAAGATGACCGTATTTTTGCAATCCCTAGGAAGCCGGGTTGCAAAGGCGGTGACCAAACCATTTAGTGCACCCACCGGTGATGAGGACACTTGGTCCGATATTGACACAAAAGAGTTTGACGCTAATGCTAGGGCACACTATGCCTTGCTTCAAGCTCTTAATGACGATGATATTTCTAGAGTCATTCATTGCAAATCCGCCCATGAGATTTGGACTCACTTGCTTGTCACTCATGAGGGAACTTCACAAGTAAATAGGGCAAAAATAGACCTTCTTCGTTCCCAATATGAAAATTTTTCTATGCAAGAGAATGAAACCATAGACGATATGGTTACTAAATTTACAAAGATTACTAATGAACTTTCTTCTTTAGGTGACGTCATTGACAATGACCAAAGAGTAATCATCCGTGCACTCCCTCTATCTTGGAAAGTCAAAGCCACTACTTTGAAGGAACTCAATGACAAGGAAGAGATGGAGCTTATAGGTCTCATTGGAATCTCAAAATCTATGAGATGGAAAGAAAAGCAAGAGAAGAGATGGCTCCTCCTAAGAAGAAAGCTATTACCTTCAAGAGTTCTTCAAACTACTCCGACGACGATGATGAAGAGAGGATGGTGAGGATCTTTCTCTTTTTATAAAGAACGTTCGGAGAATGTACAACAAGGCAAAGTTCCAAAATAGAAGGAGATGGCAAGGTAAAGAAGAGAAGAAAATCGTTTGCTTTAATTGCCGGAAGCCGGGTCACATTGTTGCGGAATGTCCGGATAAAGCCAACCCTCCACCTCCAAGAAGCCATACAAAAAGAAAGCTTTAAAGGCTACTTGGGATTCGGAGAGTGAATCCGATGAGGAAGTCGATACCGCCAACATGTGCTTCATGGAAAACGAAAGCACAAGTAAGGTAATTCCCGATACTCCTATTGATTGTGAACTTTCTATAGATGAATTAGGAGAAGCTTTTGAAGAACTTTCCCATAACTATGATTTTCTCAAAAAGAAATACCTAAAAATGAAAAAGGAAAATGAATCTCTCAATCACAAAGTTTTCACACTTTCAAAAGAAAAAGATGAATTGTTTTCTACTCTTGTTTCTACACAAAAGGATTTTGATAACTATAAAATTTCTTGCAAAGGTAAATTTTCACAAGTTAATGAAAATAAAATTTCCTTGCTAAAAGAGAAAATTGATTCATTAGGAATTATTTTGAAGAAATGTGGATTTGATAAAAATAGACAAGAGGCTATGTTTCCTAAGAAACATGTCCAAAAGAAACATTCACATGCTATTCATGCTTATGCTCATAAATCACAACCTTTACATCATGCCAAGCACCCTAAACATGCCCACATGCCACACACACATCATGCATTCATGTATGGTAAAGTCTTTTCATGCACATATTGTGGCCGTAAAGGTCATTTGGTTAAATTTTGCTATGATAGAATTAATGCATCGCATCATAATATTTGGGTTCGGAATACTAACATTGAAGGACCCAAGAAAGTTTGGGTACCAAAGTCAACAAATTTGTTAAATGATGTAGGTACATTCCAAGGCCCAACGACGTAAAGGATTGTGGTATCTTGATAGTGGTTGCTCAAGGCACATGACTTGGGATATCAACAACTTTGCAACCCTATCAAGGTACCATGAAGGTGGCACCGTCACCTTCGGAGATGATGCCAAAGGAAAAATCATTGGTATTGGTAATGTTAAACTTAGCACATCCCCTTTAATAGAAAATGTTGTTTTAGTTGATGGCCTCAAGCATAATCTCTTGAGTGTTAGTCAACTTTGTGACAAAGGTTTTGATATTATTTTTGATAACCTAGCTTGTAGAGTTTTTGATAGACAATCCAACACATGTATATTTTTCGGATTTCGTGAATGCAATGTATACATGATTGACATGTCTAATATGCTATGCAATGTTACTTGTTTGAAAGCCCTCGATGATGACTCTTGGTTGTGGCATAGAAGATTAGGCCATATTTCTTTTGACCATCTATCTAGATTAAACAACAAGGAAATGGTGAAATGTATTCCTTACTTGAACTTTGAAAAGACCGCATTTGCGATGCGTGCTAACTTGGGAAACAAACCAAGTCCTCTTTCAAGTCAATCAAGGATATCATACATCACGACCCTTGGAGTTGATCCATATGGATTTGTTTGGTCCTACTCAAACCAAAAGTCTAAGTGGGAATCGTTTCGCTTTTGTTTTAGTTGATGATTTTCTCGCGTTTTACTTGGGTTTTCTTTTTAGAACACAAAAATCAAGCCTTTTCATATTTTCAAGCCTTTAAGAAAAGAGTTGAAAAGGAAAAAGATTCTTCAATTTTAAGAATAAGAAGTAATAGAGGTGGTGAATTCAACAACCTACCATTTATCACTTTTTGTGAAGAACATGGAATTAAGCATGAACTATCTTGTCCTAGAACTCCACAACAAAATGGAGTCGTTGAGAGAAAAAATCGAACATTACAAGAGATGGTTAGGACAATGATTAATAAATATGGTCTCCCTCATTATCTATGGGCCGAGGCCATTAACACATCTTGCTACATGTCAAATAGAGTTTTCTTATGCAAAAATACTTCAAAAACATCTTTTGAGATCTATTTTTCTAGAAAGCCAAATGTTTCATACTTTAAAGTTTTTGGTAGTAAATGCTTTGTTTTGAATACTAAAGATAATTTAGGTAAATTTGATGCAAAGTCTTATGAAGCAATTTTTGTTGGATACTCTAATACTAGTAAAGCTTACAGAGTTTTCAATAAGTCATCCTTGACTATTGAAGAATTTATAAATGTAAAGTTTGAGGAATCTAATGTATTTGTTAAGAATGTTGTAGAAATAGATTCCCTAAATGAAGACATGGAGAGAGCTACTTTGAAGGACTCACCTACTATTGAAGACATGCCAAAGGATGATGAAGGAAATGAAGTTCAAGAAAATGAGATTCAAGGAAATGAAATTCAAGAAGTTGAAGTGGAGCCTACTCAACCACTTCTAAAAGATTGGAGATACAATCCACATCATCCCAAGGATCTTATTATAGGTGAAGTATCAAAAGGGGTAACTACTCGTTCTAAACTTCATGATCTTTGTGGTCACTATGCTTTTATTTCTCACTTTGAACCAAAGAACATCCTCGAAACCGAGGGCGACTCATATTTGTTGCTAGCCATGCAAGAGGAGCTCAATCAATTCGAGCGCAACCAAGTTTGACATCTTGTTCCTAGGCCCCACGATAGACCAACAATTGGTACTAAGTGGATCTTTAAGAACAAGTTGGATGAGTCGGGAAATGTTATTAGGAATAAAGCTAGGTTAGTTGCCCAAGTTACACTCAAGTCGAAGGTATCGATTTTGAAGAAACCTTTGCACCCTAGCACGGCTTGAAGCCATACGGATGACACTTGCATTTGCCTCTTATAAAGATTTTAAGCTTTTTCAAATGGATGTAAAAAGTGCCTTCTTAAATGGATTTATTGAAGAGGAGGTGTATATTGAACAACCCCCCGATTTGTTGATCCTATACATCCGGATTTTATTTTCAAACTTGACAAAGCTCTTTATGGTTTAAAATAAGCCCTAGGGCTTGGTATGAAAGACTTTCCTCTTTTCTAATTTCTAATGGTTTTAAGAAAGGAAAATAGATACTACTTTGTTCACAAAACATGTTGAAAATGATATACTTATAGTTCAAATATATGTGGATGATATCATATTTGGTTCTACTAATGAAAATCTTTGCAAAGCTTTAAATCATGCATGAAGGAAGAATTCGAGATGTCTATGATGGGTGAGCTTAACTACTTCCTTGGTCTCCAAATCAAGCAAAGGAAGGATGGGATATTCATCAATCAAGCCAAGTACACGAAGGAACTTATCAAGAGATTTAGGCTTGAAGGGGCTAAAACAAGCAAAACTCCCATGGCAAAAGCCTTGACAAGGATGAACAAGGTACAAGTGTAGACATTAAGTTTTATCGTAGCATGATTGGTAGCTTGTTGTATTTGACGACTAGTAGGCCGGATATTATGTTTTGTGCATGTCTTTGTGCTCGATTTCAATCGTGTCCTAAAGATTCCCATTTGATTGCGGTAAAATACATTATTAGATACCTTAAGGGCACAATTGAAATGGGTCTGTGGTATCCGAAGACCAGACAATTTTCAATGACGAGTTTTTCGGATGCCGACTATGCGGGTTGTAGAGTGGATAGGAAGAGGACAAGTGGAACACGTCAATTTCTTGGTAATTGTCTTGTTTCTTGGTCTTCCAAAAAGCAAAATTCGGTAGCCCTCTCAACCGCCGAGGCGGAGTATGTTGCGGCCGGGGCTCGTTGTGCACATGTCCTTTGGATGAAACATACTCTCCTTGACTATGATTTACATTTTGACCATATTAAAATATTTTGTGATAATACTAGTACTATTCATATGACTAAAAATGCAAATCAACATAGTAAGACTAAGCACATTGACATTCGGTATCACTTTCTTCGAGATCATTATGAAAAGGTGATATTGAAATTGAATATGTTTCTACCGATTTTTAACTTGCCGACATTTTTACAAAACCACTAGACTATGCTAGATTTTTCTTTATTTGTGGTGAATTGAATGTTTGTGTTATGGATTCATGAAGAAAATTTTTTAACTATGTTTACCCTTTTTGATGTATGACAAAAAGGGGGAGAAAAAGTTATAGCTTATTATTTTGGTTGGAGTTTCAACTTATTTTGAAGTTTCAACTTATGCATTTGAATTTTGTTATTATTTTGGAGTTTCAACTTATGAATTTTGAATTTTGAGTTGTAAAAAGTTAGTTTTGAATTTTGAGTTTTAAGTTTTGAGTTTGAATTTTTGAGTTTTGGATTTTGAGTTATGTTTTAATTCCTTATGCCAAAATTCGTAGTTTCTACCTTTTATGTATATAGCCATTCATTTATATAGCATAATTTGAGGGGGAGCTTCCGAGCTCCTTTCCCATTTTTTTTTGTTAAATAACTCATATGTTTTGTCATCATTAAAAAGGGGGAGATTGTTGGCCCAAGGTTACAATCAACCAGTTTTTGAGTTTTGATGATTACAAAACATATATAGTTATTTGTACTAATCATTTTCTAGTATTTAAGTGTGTTTCAGGGTTCTAAGGAATCATGTTGTGTTCTTCCCTAAAGATGACTCAATTAGAGATCTTTTGACTCAAGGCAACTCAATTTGGGTTCAAAAGAATTCAAGCTATGCAACACTCCATGGAGAAGCCCTTATTTGAAGACCTTGTAGTCACTTAGAACCTTTGTAAGAATTAGTTTGTTAAAGAATGAGGTTATGTTAAATTGGCTCAAGAAAACACACACACACCATCACTTTCCAAAATACGGTTTTTGTTTTTGGTATTTGATTTAGGTTCATGCCTTAATGGTTTTACATGACTCAAAATTTTTATAATTTTATATCTTGTTTATATCATGTATACCAACCTTTATAGCATGATACTAAATCATATAGCCTTACAAAATTATTTTGAGAATTTTTCAAAGTTCAAATAATTTCCTATAAAAATCCTGTTTCAGGCCTTTCGGTCTACCGGACCGGTCGACTGAGCCTTGTGGTCAGGGCGTGCACGTTTGTGCACGTCTGTCGGTCGACCGGACCGGTCGACCGACTGGAAGCCCTTTGCTCTTGGGTTTTTGTCGGTCGACCGGGCCAGTCGACCGACAGAACAAAGAGAAATTTTCTTTATAATTGCCGGTCGACCGATGATTGAGGCAAAACCTGCACAAAAAATTCGATATTTCAGAACTTTAGATTAGGATGTGCAAGTGCTCAATTCTTCCGCGATAGCAAGTGGCTATGCGGGTCGTGATCCACAAGGAGGGTTTTGCGATGAAAACGTTTACGTTCTTTATTGAAATCTTTGTGAAAACCAAATGAGAGTTCTTCTCTGTTTTTAAGTTAAAAAAATGGAAAAGAATTATGTTAAAGTTAGAAGAAAATGAGAGATGAAGAAGGTGGAAAAATCAGAAAATGAAAGAAGCGACTATGTACAAATGAGTTTGGGAAAGAAGAGTGAAAACGATTAGGAAGAGGTGGTGATCTATACTAAAGAAATAAAAGAAAAGAAAGAAAGACAATTACTTACCTTCTTTTTATCAAAAGCTTACCTTGAATCATTAGCGACGATGTTACCTTGAATTGGAGGCAATCAGCGCATAGCCCATAAGAGTAGATTTTTGTCTCTTCCACATTACATCATCAAGACTACTTCAAGTATGAAATGATACAGAGAGACTCACAATTCCATCGTCATGAGCTATCGGTGGCACTCGCAAAGGCAAGACTCTTTCGATGCTTTTAGACCCACTTGGAAGACAATTTGTACCAAAAGAAGAGTAAAGTAGAAAAGAAGAAGACGAAGAAAACTAAAAAGAAGTACATACACAGAAAGAACAAAGATTCGATTTCATAACAATCAAAGAAAAGAAATAAATCTTACACCGGTGTCACTCCAGCTCAAGCTTCATTCTTGTTCTTCGATGAAAGTCTGATCTCCTCTTATTTACATAAATCAAAATTACAATTACATGAAAAAGAAAAACAAAAACCTAAACTAGAAATGGAAGAATAGTCTAAAATCCTTCTCTGCATGGTCGTCCCCTTTTCAGCGAACATATTGGCTTTTTATAGGCAAAACCCTAACAGAGAGTATCCCGGGAAGATTGGGGGAGCTGACGCTTCCCCAACAACTAACAAACAGTCGCGAAAACGCGGCTTTGGCCGCGTTTCCGCTGCTAGGGTGTGGCCAGATGGCCACACCCTGTTGGTAGGTCTCTCTGGGATTTTCTTCTGCATTTATCTTCAGTTGATTTCTTCGTTTGAGTCCATGATTTGGACGAAATGGCCTTTGATTCTTGCTTTAAACCGATCGATTCTGAGAGGATTCTTCTCAACCGGTTTTCAACCTCTTGATTTAGCCCTAATTCTCTGAGCTCGAATTAACTCTGATTTATTTCTGAATTTTGGTGGGCTTTGGGCTCATTTCTCTTCATCTCCTTAAAGATTGGGCCTGCAGATAAATTAAACAATTAATTAGGACAATGCAGGCTTTTATTTTATAATAAGTATGGAAATATGATACTAAATATGCAGCATTAGTGACCAATCACACCCCCATACCTATCTTTTGCTCGTCCTCGAGCAAAACAACTAAACTATACTAAGGATTATTAGACCACTTTCGCAGGTCGCGCGATTGCACTGAGCATTGCAACAAGCCGTTAAACCTCTAGGTTTTCCCTAGAGGACGAGTTTGTCTCGTGAGGGTTTTCAGCGGATTGCACCCACAAAATCCATAAAGAAAGAGAAATAAAGAGTTAGTACTTTCGAAAAGCATTTTGAAAGAGAAGAATATTTGAAATATAATTGTAAGATCTAAGCAATATATAAGTTATAGGAAAACTGAATTTTTCATTCCTAAACTTAGTCTCTATTCAAAAATTTGTTATCAATCAAAGTAAGGAGTTAAATTGTACTTCTCTTATAGTCTATTACTTTACCCTAAGTCATATGCACCTTGTGAAAACTTTGACTAAGGGTTCATTAACTCAAACTCTTATGCCTTATTTATATATATATATATATATATATATATATATATATATATATATATATATATATATATATATATATATATATATATATATATATTGGTGGTATTATTCCTTAGTTCTATTAGGCTTTCTAATCTGCCCATGTAACGAGCCTTTAATCGATGACTCCCAAACCAAACGGTCTTAGGGCACCGGGTGAGAAAACACCCCAAGGACTTCAGGACTCGAGCAAACAAGGCCACAAAACTAAGGATTTTATTATATGAACCTCTTTTAGGCGTGAATACTTATGCTTTATTAGGCACAAATACCCAGCTTAATCAGAGGATTTTCATATATATATATATATATATTTTTCTTTTCAAACTTATCTAATCATCTTTCGCATAAATACTAAGGCTTGCTTAGGCCAAAGCACCTAGCTAATCAATAATTAGATTTGTTTGTTTTTTTCTCTTTTTTTTATTTTTTTTCTTTTTTATAAGGCATAAGAATCTTTGCTTTTGAACCCTAAGTGTGTAAGTGTATGAAGTGTGCATATTTCATCAAGGTAAAGATCAAGACTAAATTACTTTGACAAATTATCTTTCTGACTCTAAAAATCAAACAAATATCTTCTTTTGACCAAGTACAAGAAATTCTAATTTGGATTTTCCTATTCCTTAAAATTAACTTAATTTCTTACAAAAATAAGTCAAAATATTGTTTCTTTTTTTAAAAAAGTTTTTAATAAACAAAAAAACCTAAGTTATATTAGAACCCTCCCCCACACCTATCTCATGCATTGTCCTCATTGTATGAATTAATGCATAGATACATGAAAAAGACGGAAGGGAAAGAAAATGTTACCTTAAGGTGGTGGTTCCGGTGGTGGTCTGATTGGTCCACGAAATGTGGCCCGATCAACTTTTCTTGGGGCTCGGAGGAACCCACCAGAAATTACTTTAATATAACCCACTAAAATGATATCAGCATGAATGATTTTTTTAAATACTTGACCCCATCTAATTTCTAAATTCCATAACAAATTTCAGAGTCAAATTTGTCAACCACCTCGTCCCAGAATGGAGTATGAAATGATAGAAGGATTGACTTGGACTCAGGAAGTACAGGACTAACACCGACTCAGGAAGGTGACTTAAGTCAAGTAAAGGTTCAAGAGTCGAAATAGGTTCAGAAATTGAGTCCAAGTAAAGAAGTTGGAACTCAAGTTCACAATTATTTTCCAACAATGGAATGTGACTTAATGTTGGTAATTCAAGTTCAAGAATGATAGGTGGAATCAAAACTGACTCTAAAATATTACTCAAGTTTGGTAACAACAGGAGTCAATAATGATTTAGAAAGTTGAACTGGATCACGGATTTGGGAATCTAGGTCACATATCTCATTGAGTTCAATATCAAAAAATGAGAACTTGCCAATTTATCAATGGGATTTTCAAGATTATAAATTGGTCAAGTTCAATATGATCATCAAAGATGGGTGATTCAATTTCATGATGAATTGGCACAGGATCCAATGTTGACTCGGGAAAAAGATTGAAACCAGGTGTAGATACATGAGTCATTATTGAATCAGGAAGTAAAATTGAATCACTAAGTTCTAGTTCATGATCATATTCATTTTCAAGTTCTATTTCAGGTAAGGGATAACTTGCCAAACTATCAATTTCATTTGGAGTTTGGGCAAGTTCAAATGGTTGTTCTGAAATGGAATCTTGATTTCCAAAACAACCTGACTCATCGGCTCTAACAGGATGGTTAGTGACATCAGAATTGGTCAAACGGTGAGAATGTAGAGATTCGACCATCATATCTATGTCACGATTTCTAGCATTTTGAGCATGAGTCATGGCTTCAAGCATCTTTTTATAATTGATGGGTTCATTGTTTTGATGAAAAGATGAAGAGGTGTTGTCTTGAAAATGGTAGTGAAATTGTGAGTCCATCAGATTTTGTGATTTTTGTTTGGACTCACGCATACTCATTTCCAAAATTGATGGTCTTCTATTTTGGACTGGTGGATCTGAGTATGGATCTTGAAAATATTATGGACTAGGTGGAGAAGGAGGACAATTTGGTTGAAAATTGGACTCGGGGTAGGTGAATCCCCACTGACTCTATGAAGAGTTGAAATCGTTATGAAAATTATAGTCATACGATGGGGGACATGGGTTATATTGATTCGGATAAGACCAATCCGGCACACTAGGTTGGTTAAAGTCATGATATGCCGGGTTGGTAATATCTGAAAATGAACTCGGTGTGTAATATGGATTATTATTGAAGTTGAAAATTATTATTATAAGCCATATCACACAATACAAACAAAAAAAAAAAAAAAATAAACAAACAAAAAGAAAAAATTCTAATTAAGTTAGGGTAGACCTATGACCTAGACGACTCCTAACTGGTTAGACTGTCCACGGGAGGTTTAATGCAGACTTTGACTACAAGCTAATCAGCCAGGTCAGGGCAAGGTTGGTGGGAGGTTTTCCGTCAAAGACGTTCCTTAATTAAATAACCACCAACCTTCGGGTTTTCGGCCCTTAATCCCTTTCCTAGACACTGATTTTGCAAGAGTCAAGTTCCAACACCTTTCCCCCTTAGGATAATCTCCTAATTGAGTCCGAGATGTCCCTAGGGCCAACGTCTACTTATTTTTAAGTTAGGCTTGGGTTAGTGAGTGCTTGGAATCTGATTTTTGGGCTAAGGAAGGGTGATTAAATCCCCACCTTATCTTGTTAATGGGTGGTGCCCTTAAATCAGTTTTTGTGCAAGTGTACAAGATAAATAAGATTCACTCAAAGCGATATAAATCAACCAAGAAGTGAGTCCTATGCTAAATGCAATGCATACGTACCTTGCTCCAGCACTCTTCAACAGTAAAAATAAATGAATTGAAAAGACACGTGCCTAAAATGCAAACGTCTAATCAATTTTTTTATCTTTTCAACAAATGTTTTACTGTTGATTATTAGCAGGCTTATGTGATAGCATATAAGAAAAAGTAAAGTTGCAGAAAACTAGAATTTGCAAAGCAAGCAACCCTGCAAAAACACGTTAGTAGTCCGCTCCTTTTTGCTGCGTTTTCGCGGCTTTGGCCGCGGATCCGCGGCAAAGCAGAGGACAATTGGTCTCTGCTTTCTAGAGCAGAGGCCCAAGGCCACTTATATGTTACTGCAACTTTAATTTCCTGCTTTGCTTGCCCTTAACCTGCAACAGAGAAGAAAATTCGTTTAGTTCTAAAAAAATTTTTCAATAGAAATTCAGATTTCAATAAAACGTTACCCTCCCTTGCAATGGCGCCAAAATTTGATTGAGGCAAAACCTGCACAAAAAATATGATATTTCAGAACTTAAGATTAGGATGTGCAAGTGCTCAATTCTTCCGCGATAGCAAGTGGCTATGCGGGTCGTGATCCACAAGGAGGGTTTGCGATGGAAGCGTTTACGTTCTTTATTGAAATCTTTGTGAAAACCAAACGAGAGTTCTTCTCTGTTTTTAAGTTAAAAAATGGAAAAGAATTATGCTAAAGTTAGAAGAAAATGAGAGATGAAAAAGGTGGAAAAATCAGAAAATGAAAGAAGCGACTATGTACAAATGAGTTTGGGAAAGAAGAGTGAAAACGATTTGGAAGAGGTGGTGATCTATACTAAAGAAATAAAAGAAAAGAAAGAAAGATAATTACTTACCTTCTTTTTACCAAAAGCTTACCTTGAATCATTAGCGACGATGTTACCTTGAATTGGAGGCAATCAGCGCATAGCCCATAAGAGTAGATTTTTGGTCTCTTCCACATTACATCATCAAGACTACTTCAAGTATGAAATGATACAGAGAGACTCACAATTCCATCGTCATGAGCTATCGGTGGCACTCGCAAAGGCAAGGCTCTTTCGATGCTTTTTAGACTCACTTGGAAGACAATTTGTACCAAAAGAAGAGTAAAGTAGAAAAGAAGAAAACAAAGAAACTAAAAAGAAGTACATACACAGAAAGAACAAAGATTCGATTTCATAACAATCAAAGAAAAGAAATAAATCTTACACCGGTGTCACTCCAGCTCAAGCTTCATTCTTGTTCTTCGATGAAGTTTGATCTCCTCTTTTACATAAATCAAAATTACAATTACATGAAAAAGAAAAACAAAAACCTAAACTAGAAATGGAAGAATAGTCTAAAATCCTATCTCTGCATGGTCGTCCCCTTTTCAGCGAACATATTGGCTTTTTATAGGCAAAACCCTAACAGAGAGTATCCCGGGAAGATTGGGGGAGCTGACGCTTCCCCAACAACTAACAAACAGCCGCGGAAACGCGGCTTTGGCCACGTTTCCGCGGCCAGGGTGTGGCAAAATGGCCACACCCTGTTGGTAGGTCTCTCTGGGATTTTCTTCTGCATTTATCTTCAGTTGATTTCTTCGTTTGAGTCCAGGATTCGGACGAAACGGCCTTTGATTCTTGGCTTTACCGATCGATTCTAAGAGGATTCTTCTCAACCGGTTTTCAACCTCTTGATTTAGCCCTGATTCTCTGAGCTCGGATTAACTCTGATTTAATTCTGAATTTGGTGGGCTTTGGGCTCATTTCTCTTCATCTCCTTAAACATTGGGCCTGCAGATAAATTAAACAATTAATTAGGACAATGCAGGCTTTTATTCTATAATAAGTATGAAAATATGATACTAAATATGCAACATTAGTGACCAATCAACCGACCGGTCGACCGAGTCCGACTGCTAGTTTGCCAATGGGCTGTCGGTCGACCGGGCCGTCGACCGACAGCCGTCAGCAGCCATAACGGCTAGTTTTCAGAGATTTCATCATTTGATTTGAGTAAGATGTTTTGATCTGATCGCTCTGAATTTTTGGGGGCTACTTCCTGACCTAATAAGCTGGTTTTAAAGATGATTAGATTTCCTCTAATCCCTATAAATAGAGGGGATTGGTCACTTGCAAAATACAAGAAAAATCCCTAGTTTTCAAGTTTCCAAAAAGAAAGAAAAAGTTTTCAAAGGCTTCCAATTCTCTAAATGCATTCTTGGCAATTTGTTTTCAGTTGTTTTTAAGCTATTTAGTACGACTTTACAACTGAATTTTTCTCTACACTTCTTGAGCCAAATACTTCCTCGTTCTATTAAGAGTTGTAAAAGAGAAGTGTGTGGTCCTTTATTGATCACCTTGTTACTTATTGTCCTTTGTGTTGAGAACCATCATTGTGGAGAGGGTTGGATTTGTGGAGTTCGGTACTCCGGTCTTCGGTAGACCTTGTGTAATTTCCTCGATGGATATAGTGGAAACCCTTCACGGTGGTGAAGACGGGGACGTAGAGCGGTGGCTCGAACCTCGAAACAAATCCTTTGTGTTTGTAATTGATTTCCTTATTGCCTTTTATTGCTTTACATTTCTATATTGTGATATCTCTTGTGTGCACCTCATTATTGCATCCATTTCATTATTTGTATTTTTCGGTCTTTACTCATCTCAACAAGAAACCATTTACGCGCCTCAACTCATAATCTAGAGGAATCAAAGAGGAGAAGTTCTAGAGCCCTTCACAGGGAATTCGGCTTCAATTTCTTGTTTTGAGTGACCGTTTGCATCATATATTCATACTTGTTTAAAAAGATCATTAGATTAGCTTTAACACCTATTCACCCCCCTAGGTGTTTTTCACTAGGGTCTTTTATAGACCTCACAACGGCTGAGATACGCGGCGCTTATCTTGAGCTCAAATCAAGATGACACGTAGCACTGAGGAGACCGTGTTTCCAATGACATATGCGTCCAGAATGGTCCAACACGACCTTCATGTTTAAAGCAAATGAAGCTCGCATCCGGAAGCTTCCAATGCGACCCTCGCATTTCATGAGAGCAGTGTTTCAAACAAGCTCAATGCAAGGCTCGCGTTCAGAAACATCCAACGTGATCCTCACATTTCAAAGACAAGACAAGAGCCGTATCTTTAACAGATGAGACCCGCATTTCATCAACAAAGGCCGTGTCTTTTCTTGCAAACACAAGTGTATGTCCCCGCTTCTACAATCAGTTCAACAATAAACTGGCAAAAGCAATCGACAACTCTACCGGTTCAATAGTACACTAACAAATAAATCAGAGCTCAGATAAGTTCTAGACTATGTATCTAGACACTCACAAATATCTACCTGGGTGGCATCAAATAGTTCAACTGTACACTCACGAAAACCAAAATCCAGACAAGATCAAACTCAGGACATCTCAAAGATTACCCGTCCAATCATGGGAGTCCAAATCAACATGAGTTCGAAGTATCAAAATCCGTCCCAGTCAACTGCGAAGCTTCAAAACTTTGGAGAGGGCTCTGTAAGCTGTCTAAAAATCACTGAAGACAAGTCCTCAGGCGCTGATCTAACTCAAACGCGAACCTCGTGTCTAATGGTAAACGCGGGCCTGAGTCTACCTAGCACTCCAACTCAAATGCGGAGCTCAACCAAGCCCACATATCAGCTTAAGTGTGAGCCTGCGAAGCCCGCATTCCATCTCAAAAGAGCAAGCTCAACCAAGCCCGCATCTCAACTTAAGCATGAGCCTGCGAAGCCCGCGTTCCAACTCAAAAATAGAAGCTCAACCAAGCCCGCGTCTCAACTTAAACACGAGCTTGCGAAGCCAATGTTCTAACTCAAACCAACGCTCAACCAGCCCCGCGTTTCAACAACAGAACAAGAACCCGTGAGGGTCGCATTTTTTTTGTAACTGCTCCATTACTGGGTCAATTAACACCCAGGTAAAGTGGAGAGTTAATCCCCATTATGGAAAGATTTTAGGGAATAATTCTACCACTGAATACCTCTATAAATAGCCATGAAAGCTATTTAAAGGAGGCAACTTTTTTTGGTGAAGGAGAGAATATTTTGGTATTTAAGAGGAGAGAGAGAGAGAGAGAGAGAGAGAGAGAGAGGAGAAAGAAGTTTTCTTCTTCAAAAGAGAACTCCAAAACTTATTGTGTCCAAGTGAAGTGATCTTACATCCCTAAAATGATCTTGTCATTCAGCCGATCAACGAAGAATAAGATTCACTCTCCATTGCCACCTGAAGAACCCAGCTTAAACAAAGAAGAGATTCAAATATCCTCCCCTCTTTTGTAATCAGATTTTGATGCGTTGTAATTTTCGTTGTAATTAATAAGAATTTTACTTCGCATTTTTTCGACCAAACACTTGTGTTTTTGCTTCTTTTGTATTTGTTATTCATTGCTTGCATTATATTCATCAGTCTTACTTATCAGTTTCACTCATTTTAACAGAAGGCAATTAAGCACCTCAACTCCTAATTTAGAGGAATATAGATGAGAAGTTCTAGAGCCCTACATGGGGAATCTGACTTCACTTCTTATTTTGAGTTGACCTTTTGCATCATTCATTTTAAATTCCGCACAGTTTGTCATTAGATTAGCATTACACCTATTCACCCCCTCTAGGTGTACTTTCATAAATCACTTGTATGTTGATCGAATTTTCAATCAATATATTTTGAGTTTTTCTCATATTTGCTCTTAGATTCGAGTTGTTCTCTTTGGCTCGTGGATCTAGGTCATTTTGCTTGTGGATTCAAGTATTTATACCTACCTGGAGATTTCTTCAGGATTCGTCAATGCAAGAACGAGATCTAGCCTGAGTCGTTTGTCATCCTCGCTTCCCTTTCTATGTCAGTTGTCGACAACAACCCCTTCCCTCTCCAGGTTGCCACTAGTGTCCTCCTCACCTTTGTCATCTCCCTCTTCCTCTTCCGCTCCTCTGCCATCTTGCCTCTGTTGTCGCTGTGACTCTCTTACTACGAATAGTGGTTCGCCATCGTGGCGTGGGGGGCTCGATGACGAGGGGAACTGATTAGTCTACAATTCTGCTTCATTACATCACATTTCCCTACCGATTTATGAATAAAATGACGCTTCTCACCCGTGTTTTGGTCTATTTTATAGATAATCAAGAGTTCAAAGGTAAAGTCAAAATAAGAGCCTAATTAAACCCAATTTAAGATAATTAAATCTCATTACTTGGAGGCCAAGCTAGAGAGCTTCTAAAAATATATTGGGTCTAGAAGTTGGGCGCAAATCTGAAAAAATGGGATCCAATTCACCCAAATCCAGAGATACCTAGAAGGTCCTCATAGCTGGATGATTAATCTATAGTTCTGCATTATTATATCACATTTTCCTACTGATTTATGAATAAAATGTCGGTCTAAATCGTGTTTTGGTCTCTCTTGCGGATAATCAAGACAAGGAAGGCAAAAGGTTAATAAGAGCTTAATTAAATCCATTTTCGGGTAATTAAATCCCCATTTCTTGAGGCCATGCAAGGGAGATTCTAGAAGATGCATTGAACCTAGACCTTTGCGCACGTCAAACAAATATCTGGACGATAATACCCAAATCCAACCATATCTGGAAGGTCCTCGAAGTGACAGGAATATGCTCACCAAACCAGGGACCTAAGTCCCTTGTTTAGCTCCAAAAATGCGGCTATGGCCGCATTTCCACGGCCAAATAGGGCGAGTCATACGTCAATTTTTGACGTGTGGCCTCGTCTCGTCTTCTAGAAGCACTTTCTACCTATAAATAGCCCTGCAGAGGCCCGAAACGCAAGGAGATTGAGAAAGTAGGCTAGGTTTTCTATCTTTTAGTGTAGTGTAGTTGTTCCTCTTTTCTTTATTTATATTTTTTATTTTCTTTTAGATTCATGTATTAGGGCAGAGAGATTCAGAGAGAGAAAGAGAGAGATTGATGTAATCGATAGTGACAACTATATAAAGGGTCTCCTTTCTTCTCTATTGTAATCTTTTTCATCTTCTACATGATTCTTAGCTAAGCTTTCTTCTCATAAAAATCTAACTGCTAACCACTAACCATCTAACCACTTACATGATAATCCACATGAATCTAATAGCCTCTATAAGACCTTGCTCTTGGAAGAGCCATTGATGGCTCATGATAATGGATTCTAATATTCTAACATTTCTAACATCTAACCCACTAACTTGCTAACTTGCAATGTCTTCTTTATTTCATGCTCACATCTAACCAGTTTTGATGATCTAATAGTAGCTTGCAACTTGTTATGTGGTATGGATGTGTAGTTTGAATGTTGATGAATAATCTTATGTGCCATGCTTTGTATCGTCTCTTGAAGTCAAGGACTAGTAATGGCCAAGGATCTATATAAGACAACTATCACTATGAGGTTAGCATGGTTAGTGGAGCAATTAGTAGTTTAGCCATGAGTTTTCTTTTTTACTTTGTTTTAAAACTAATTTTCAAAATCTTTTTATCACACTCTTATCGATGTTTTCACCAACTTCTTAGTTCACCTTTGTTTAATCTTCTTTTTATTATCAAAACCATTTCTCTTTTATTTTTACATTACCGATTTCATCGCCTTCTCCATCTATTACTTCTGGATTTTTTTCTTTTTCTTTTTCTCATTCTTTAACAAAGAAGAACTTGTTAACAACCGACGTGAACATAAACTGTTAATGCTTCTATCGCCTTCCGTCCTTGTGGATTCGACCCGTTGAGCCAATGCTATAACGGAAGTATCGAGGGAACATTAGAACACACGCTTTTATATTTATTTCATAAAACATAGTTTTTCAAGTGCTGGTTTCGCTCCGATCAAATGGACGAAGTCACGGAGTGAATCCAGGGACCTTGGTCCCTGATATTACCATGAAAATATGGCATTTGCCACGTTTTTGTGGCAATCTTGTGGGCCCATGCGTCAATCTTCGACGCGTGCCCTCGTCTCACCTTCCAAATTCTTCTTTTGCCTATAAATACACCAAGGACGGGCCAAAAATGAGAAAGAGAGATGTAGGCTAGGGTTTTCTCCATTAGTGTAGTGTAGAGAGTAGGTGTTCTTCTTCTTTTTTTTGTATTTTATTTTCTATTTTAAATTCATGTATTAGGGCTAAGATGATTTAGAGAGAGATAGAGAGATATTGATGTAATAGAGAGTTACAATCTATATAAAGGTGTCTCCTTTCTCCTCTATTGTAATCTTCTACATCTTCTACATGATGCTTAGCTAGTTTTTCTTCTCATGGTGACTAATTACTAACCACTAACAAGCTAACCACTTACTTGATAATTCACATAAATCTAATAGCCTCTATAAGGCCTTGCTCTTGCAACAGCCATTGATAGCTCATGATAATGGATTCTAACATTCTAACATCTAACTACTAACTTGCTAACTTACAATGCTAACTTTATTTCATGCTCACCTCTAACCGATTTTGATGATCTAATAGTAGCTTGCATCTTGTTTTGTGGTTTGGATGTTGATGAATAATCTTATGCGCCATGCTTTGTATCATGTCTTGAAGCCAAGGATTAGTAATGGCCAAGGATCCATGTGAGGCAATTATCACTAGAGATTAGCATGGTAGTTGATTAAGGTTTTAGCTGCACACAAAAATACAGAATTTTAGAACTTAGAATAAAGATTGCAAGTACTCAATACTACCACAATACCAAGTGGCTATGCGGGTCGTGATCCACGAGGAGGAACTAGTGATGGAAGCTTTTTTTAGCAAGTACTCTTTTAAGTTACATTCAATGGTTAAAGATCTTCTTTTAGTTCTTTAAAAGAAAAGAGAAACATGGAGTTACAGTTAAGTTAGGAAGAAGGTGGTAGATTGAGAAGGTGGAGAAAATAGAAAATAGATATATATAAAGAAATCAAAAAGAGTGATAAAAGAGTTGGGTGTTGATGGTGTTGGTAATCTAAACTAAAAAATTAAAAGAAAGAAAACTAAAACCTAAAAAACTTACTTACCTCCTCGGCGCCTGCTTACCTTTGACTCGTATCGATAATGTACCTTTGTTTGAAGGCGAGAAAAGTATGACAAACAGGATCTTCCGCATTCCTGATTTACACTATAAAAAAGAAGGGGCAAGCTACACTACCATAGAAATGGATATCCATCACCATAAGCCATCAACAGCACTTGCAAGGGAAAGGCAACTTCGAGGCTATCGGATTCATTTAGATCCACAAACACATAGGGAAGCAGACAAAAACAAGAATAGAAAAGAAAAGAAAACTTCGATTCGACTCAAATAACAATGAAAGAAAAGATCACTTACACCGGTGTCACCCTCAGTACAAGCTTGTTCTCATTCCTCCATGAAAGTCTCCTCTCCTCTCATTTACATAAATAAAATAAAAATTACATAAGAGAAAACTAAAAACCTAAGTTACAAACTACAGTATAGCCTAAATTTTACTCTCTGCTTAGTCGTTCCCTGTACGCTCTGAAAAACCCAGCATTTATAGGCAAAACCCAATGGGGAGGAGCGTACGAAGATGGGGGGAACAAACGCTCTCCCAACTCCTCTAACAAAGCTGCGAAAATGCGGCATTAGCCGTGTTTTCGCAGCCTGGGTGTGCCAGGTGGCCACACCCGGGGGGCACATGTCTCTGGTTCCTCGATTTTTGTTTATCTTCAGCTGGATTTCAGTTTAGGTCCATAATTTTAACGAAACTGCTTTTGATCGTTTGGCTTTAACCGATTGATTTGTAAAGATTTGTTTTAATCGGTTTTCAACTGATTTTATCTTCTCTAATTTGTCTTGATCTGCCCTGATTTTCAGATTTTGAATTAATTCTGAATTAAATCAGAATTTTGATGGGCTTTTGGGCTCGTTTCTCTTTCCTCTTCTTTAGTAATGGGCCTGCATATAAATTAGACAATATTTAGGATTAAAAGCAGAGTTTATTATATAATAAATATGAGAATGTGACAATGAATATGCAATATCAGCGACCGATCACACCCCATACCTATCTTTTGCTCGTCCTCGAGTAAAACAACAAAACTAAATCAAAAATTATTAGACCACTTTCGCAGGTCGCGCGATTGCACTGAGCATGTGCAACGAGCCGTTAACCCTCTAGTTTCTCCCTAGAGGATGAATTTTGTATCGTGAGGGTTTTCAGTGGATTACACCAACAAAATTCGTAAAGAAAGAGAAACAAAGAGTTAATATTTTCGAAAAGCATTTTGAAAGAGAAAAATATTTGAAGTATTATTGTAAGAGTTTAAGTAATCTATAAGTTATAAGAAAATCGAACTCTTCATTCCTAAACTTAGTATCAATTCAAAAATTTATTATCAATCAAAGGAAGGAGTCAACTTGTACTTCTCATCTAATCTATTACTTTACCCTGAGTCATATGCACCTTTGTGACCGTGAAATTTTGACTTTGGGTTCTTTAACTCTAACTCTTATGCCTTTAATACTTTTTTTATTATTATTTCGTGGTGATACTATTCCTTAGTTCTATTAGGCTTTCTAATCTGCCCATGTAATGAGTCTTTAATCGGTGACTCTCAAACAAAACGGTCTTAGAGCACTGGGTGAGAAAACACCCCAAGGACTTAAGAAATCGAGCAAACAAGGCTAGAAAACTAAGGATTTTATTATATACACCATTTTTAGGCGTGAATACTTATGCTTTATGAGGCACAAATACCCAGCTTAATCAGAGGATTTATATATATATTTTTTCTATTTTTTTAATAAGGCATAAGAATCTTTATTTTTGAACCCTAAGTGTGTAAGCGTATAAAGCTTGCATATATCATCAAGGTAAAAATCAAGACTAAATTATTTTTTCAAATTTTCTTCCTAACCTTAGAAATTAAACAAATAAGCTTATTTTGACCAAGTATAAGAAATCCTAATTATGATTCTCCTATTCCTTAAATTGACTTAATTTCTTAAAAAAATATGTCAAAATATTGTTTCTATTTTCAAAAAGTTTTTAAAAGTAAAGAAAATGTTAATAATAATTTTTTAATAATAAAAAGAAACCTAAGTTATATTAGAACCCTCCCCCACACCTATCTCATGCATTGTCCTCAATGTATGAATTAATGCATATATGCATAAAAAAGAAGAAAGGGAAGGAAAATATTACCATAAGGTGGTGGTTCCGGTGGTGGCTTCATTGGTCCACGAAATGCGGCCCAATCTAATTTGCATGGAGTTCGGAGGAACCTACCAGAAATCTCTTTAATATAACTCACTAAATGATATATATATATATATATATATATATATATATATATATATATATATATATATATATGAATGATTTTTATTAAGAATATTACCCCATCTAATTTTCAAATTTTCAAACTAATTTCAGAGTTATTATTGTCAACACCTCTGTCCTAATGGATTATGAAAAGATAGAATGATTGATCTGGAATCAGGAAGGACATGAACTACAATCGAGTCAGGAAAATGACTGAAGTCAAGTAAAGGTTCATGAGTCAAAATTTGTTCAGAAGTGGGTCCAAATCAAGAAGTTAAAACTCAAGTTCACATTCATTTCCCCACAATGGAATGTGACTTTGTATGATTGGTGATTGAAGCTTAAGAATGAAAGGTATGGGAATCAAAACTGACTCTAAAATATTACTCAAATCAGGTAGCTAAACAAGAGTCAATATTGATTCAGAAATTTCAATTGGATCACAAATTTGAAACTCAAGGTCACATTCCTCATTGAGTTCAATTTCATAAAATGAGAACTTGAGAATTTGTCAATAGGACTTTCAAAAGTATGAAATTGGTCAAGTTCAATATGATGATCATAAAAAATTTGTAATTCAATTTTCCGATGGACAGGCACAGGATCCAACGTGAACTCTGGAGAAAGATTCAAATCAGGTGAAGATACCAGAGTCACTATTGAATCAAGAAGTAGAATTGAATTATCAAGTTGAGGTTCAGGATCATATTCATTCTCAAATTCAATTTCAGGAAAGGGATAAGTTGCCAAAATATCAATTTTGTTTTTAAAATTTGGAGTTTGGGCAAGTTCAAATGGTGTGCTGAAATAGAGTCTTATTTTCCAAAACAACATGATTCTTTGGCTCTAACAGAATGGTTAGCAATATCAGAAATGGTCAAAGGGTTAGAATGGAGAGTTTTGACCATTATATCTATGTCATGATTATGAGTGATTTGAGCCTGAGTCATGGCTTCAAGCAGATTTCATAGTCGATTGGTTCATCGTTTTGTTGTAATTGGACTTGAAAAGATGAGGTTTTAATTTGAAATTTTTGGTGAAATCGTGAGTCCATCAGATTTTGTGATTGTTGCTCAGACTCACGCATACTCATTTCCAAGATTGATGGTTTTCTATTTTGAAAAGAACTGAGTATGAATCTTGAAAATATTGTGAAATTGGGGAGGCCTGAAATTTCGTTCGGCCTCCTGCATGGCTTCTATACTCTTATCTAGCTCTGATTTTTCTTCACCGGAATGGTCTATAGGAAGCAAAATTGGGGAATAAATATCGTGAAAATTATGGACAAGGTGGATAAGGAGGACAAGTTGGTTGAAATTTTAACACGGGGGAGGTGAATCCCCATTAACTCTGTGAAGAGTTGGAATTATTTTGGAAATTATGATCATAAGATTGGGGGAAGGGTTGTATTGATTTAGATAAGTCCAACGCGGTATATTTGGATGGTTCATATTGTAAAAATTGTGGTTGAAATTATCCGAGTCAAATGGGGTGAAATATGAATTATCATTAAAATTAAAAAAATTGTTATTATAAGCCATATCACACAAGAAATATCAAAATCAAACAAGGAGAAACAAACAAATAAACAAACAAAAAGAAAAAATCTAATCTAAGTTAGGGTAAACCTTAGACCTAGACGACTCCTAACTGGTTAGACTGTCCACAGGGAATATATTGCCAAAACTGACTACAAGTTAATCGGCCAGGTAGGGGTAAGATCAGTTGGAGGTATCCGTGCCTAAGCAACGGGCCTAATTATGCCAAACAACCAACTTTCAGATTTCGCCCCTCAATCCACAACCTTGAACACCGATTTTACAAGAGTCAAATTCTAATCAACTTCCCCCTTAGGTCAGTCTCCTATATGAGTCCAAGATGTCCCTAGAGCCAACGTCTCCTAAGCTTTAATTAGGCTTGGGTTAGTGAGTGAGAAGATTGTTTATGGTTAAGGGTGGGTAATGACTTTCCCACCTTATCTTATTTATAGGACAAGCTCTTAAATCAATTTAGTGCAATGTGTACATGAAAAGTAACACTTAAGTAATGTAAACAATTTAAAAGTGTTCCTATACTATATGCTATGCACACGTACTTTTGCTCCAGCACTCTTCAACAGTAATGTAAAATATAAACGAATTAGACACGTGCCTAAATGCAAAGTCAAAACCGTTTTTAGCATTTAACAAACATCAATTTACTGTTAAGATTAGAAAGTAAGTACAGTGAGTTAATAAAAATAAATAAATAGCTGCAAAATTTTAGCTTTGCAATTCAACCAATTTAAAAAATATAGGTTAGTAGTCCACTCAGATTGCCACTGGAATGTAGCAAATCTGAGGGCTTCTGGGCTCTACTTTCTTGAACAGAGTCCAGGGCCACTTATATGTCTACTGCAGCAAAAGTTTCCTTGATTTCTGTTACTGCACACAAAGAACAAAGAAGAAAGTTAACCAAAAATGTAAATCTAAAAGAGAATAACTTACCGTCCATCCCCGGTAACGGTACCAAAATTTAATTGAGGTTTTAGTTGTACATAAAAATACAAATTTCAGATCTTAGACTAAAGAGTACAAGTACTCAATACTACCGCAATAGCAAGTGGCTATGCGGGTCGTGATCTATAAGGAGGGACTAGCGATGGAAGCTTTTTTGGCAAGTACTCTTTTAAGTTACATTCGATGGTTAAAGATCTTCTTTTAGTTCTTTAAAAGAAAAGAGAAAAATGGAGTTACAGTTAAGTTAGGAAGAATGTGGTAGATTGAGAAGGTGGAGAAAATAGAAAATAGATATATACAAAGAAATCAAAAAGAGTGATAAAAGAGTTGGGTGTTGATCGTGTTGGTAATCTAAACTAAAAAATTAAAAGAAAGAAAACTAAAACCTAAAAACCTTACTTATCTCTTCGGCGCCTGCTTACCTTTTACCCGTATCGACGATGTACCATTGCTTGAAGACGAGCGAAGTATGACAAACAGGATCTTTCCCATTCCTGATTTACACTATGAAATGAAGGGGCAAGCTACACTGCCATAGAAATGGATATCTATCATCATAAGCCATCAACGATACTTGCAAGGGCAAGGCAACTTCGAGGCTGTCGGATTCATTTGGATCCACAAACAGAGAAGAGGGAAGCAAATGAAACAAGAATAGAAAAGAAAAAGAAAACTTCAATTCGATTCAAATAACCATAAAAGAAAAGATCACTTACACCAGTGTCACCCTCAATACAAGCTTGTTCTCTTTCCTCCATGAAAGTCTCATCTCCTCTCAGTTACATATTAAAACAAAATTTACATAAGAGAAAACCTAAAACCTAAGTTACAAACTACAGTATAGCCTAAATTCTACTCTTTGCCTGGTCATTCCCTGTACGCTCTGAAAACTCAGTATTTATTGGTAAAACCCAACGGGGAGGAGCGTACGAAGATGGGGGGAGCAAAAGCTCCCCAAC
Organism: Agave tequilana; assembly: GCA_038442645.1. Lineage (NCBI taxonomy): Eukaryota > Viridiplantae > Streptophyta > Magnoliopsida > Asparagales > Asparagaceae > Agave > Agave tequilana. The sequence goes on from JAVJIF010014983.1 coordinate 73,050, forward strand.
TCCTCTAACAAAGACGCGAAAATGCGGCATTAGCCGCGTTTTTGTGGCCTGGATATGGCCAGGTGGCCACACCTGGGGGGCACACGTCTCTGGTTCCTCAATTTTTATTTATCTTCAGCTGGATTTTCAGTTTAGGTCTATAATTTTAATGAAACTTCCTTTGATCTTTTGCTTTAACCGATTGATTTGTGAAGATTTGTCTTAATAATTTTTAACTGATTTTATCTTCTCTGATTTGCCTTAATCTGCCCTGATTTTCTGACTTTGAAATAATTCTGAATTAAATCAGAATTTTGATGGGCTTTTGGGCTCGTTTCTCTTCCCTCTTCTTTAGTAATGGGCATCTATATAAATTAGACAATAATTAGGATTCCAAGAAAAGTTATTATATAATAAGTATGAGAATGTGATAATGAATGTGCAATATCAGCTCACACCCCCATACCTATCTTCTGTTCGTCCTCGAGTAAAATCACAACACTAAATCAAAAATTATTAGACCACTTTCGTAGGTCGTGCGATTGCACTAAGCATGTGCAACAAGCCGTTAAACCTCTAGGTTCCCCCTAGAGGACGAGTTTTATCTCGTGAGGGTTTTCAGTGGATTACACCTACAAAATCCGTAAAGAAAGAGAAACAAAGAGTTAGTATTTTCGAAAAATATTTTGAAAGAGAAAAATATTTAAAATATTATTGTAAGAGTTCAGGTAATCTATAAGTTATAGGAAAATCGAGCTTTTCATTGATAAACTTAATCTCTATTCAAAAATTTATTATCAATCAAAGGAAGGAGTCAACTTGTACTTTTCATCTAATCTATTACTTTACCCTAAGTCATATGCACCTTTGTGACCGTGTAATTTTGACTTGGGGTTCTTTAACTCTAACTCTTATGCATTTATTAGTTTTTATTATTTCGTGGTGATACTATTCTTAGTTCTATTAGGCTTTCTAATCTGCCCATGTAATGAGTCTTTAATTAGTGACTCTCAAACCAAACGGTCTTAAGGCACCGGGTGAGAAAACACCCCAAGGACTTAAGAACTCGAGCAAACAAGGCCCCAAAACTAAGGATTTTATTATATTCACTGCTTTTAGGTGTGAATTCTTATGCTTTATGAGGCACAAATACCCAGCTAATCAGAAGATTTATATATATATATATATATATATTCTTTTTTCTTTTTTAATAAGCCATAAAAATCTTTGCTTTTGAACTCTAAGTTTGTAAGTGTATAAAGCATACATATATCATCAAGATAAAATCAAGACTAAATTACTTTTTCAAGTTTTCTTCCTAACCTTAAAAATCAAACAAATAATCTTATTTTGACCAAGTATAAGAAATCGTAGTTATGATTCTCTGATTCCTTAAAATTAACTTAATTTCTTACAAAAAATTTGTCAAAATATTGTTTCTATTTTCAAAAAGTTTTTAAAAGTAAAGAAAATGTTAATAATATTTTTTTAATAATAAAAAGAAAACTTAAGTTATGTTAGAACCCTCCTCCACACTTATCTCATGCATTGTCCTCAACGTATGAATTAGTGCATAGATACATGAAAAAGAAGAAAGAGAAGGAAAATATAACCTTAAGGTGGTGATTCCGGTAGTGGTTTGATTGGTCCACGAAATGCGGCCCAATCTAATTTGCGTGGAGCTCGGAGGAACCCACCAGAAACCTCTTTAATATAACCCACTAAATGATGTATATATGAATGATTTTTATTAAGAATTTCACCTTATCTAATTTTGAAAATTTTAAACTAATTTCAGAGTTATTATTATCAACACCTCTTTCCCAAAATGGAGTATGAAAAGATGGAATGATAGATCTGGAATCAGGAAGGGCATGAACAACAATTGACTCAGGAAAATGATTGAAGTCAAGTAAAGGTTCAGGAGTCAAAATTTATTTAGAAAGTGGGTCCAAATCATGAAGTTGAACTCAAGTCCACATTCATTTTTCCACAATAGAATGTGACTTTCTAAGATTGGTGATTCATGCTCAAGAATGACACGTATGTGAATCAAAACTGACTCTAAAATATTGCTCAAATCAGATTGCAAAACAGGAGTCAATATTGATTCAAAAATTTAAACTGAATCACAAATTTGAGACTCAAGGTCACATTCCTCATTGAGTTCAATTTCGTGAAAATGAGAACTTGCCAATTTGTCAATAAGACTTTTAAAAGTATGAAATTGGTCAAGTTCAATATGATGTTCATAAAAGATTGGTAATTCAATTTTTCGATGGACAGGCACAAATCCAATGTGGACTCTGGAGAAAGATTGAAATCAGGTGAAAACACCGGAGTCATTATTGAATCAGAAAGTAGAATTGAATTACCAAGTTGAGGTTTAGGATCATATTCTTTCTCAAATTCAATTTTAGGAAAGGGATAACTTGCCAAAATGTCAGTGTGATTTTCAAAATTTAGAGTTTGGGCAAGTTCAAATGGTGTGCTGAAACGGAGTCCTATTTTTCAAAACAACATGATTCTTTGGCTCTAACAGAATGGTTAGCGACATCAGAAATGGTCAAAGGGTGAGAATGGAGAGTTTTGACCATTATATCTATGTCATGATTATGAGTAATTTGAGCCTGAGTCATGGCTTCAAGCAACTTTCATTGTCGATTGGTTCATCGTTTTGTTGCGATTGGACTTGAAAAGATGAGGTTTTATTTTGGAATTTGTGGTGAAATTGTGAGTCCATCAGATTTTGTGTTTGTTGCTCGGACTCACGCATACTCTTTTCAAAGATTGATGGTTTTCTATTTTGGACTGGTGGAACTGAGTATGATTCTTGGAAATATTGTGGAATTGGGGAGGCCTAAATTTTTCGTTCGGCTTCCTGCATGGCTTCCATGCTCTTTTCTAGCTCGATTTTTTCTTCAATGGGTTGGTCTACAAAAGGAGTATAGGAAGCAAAATCGGGAAATGAATATTGTGAAAATTGTGGACAATGTGGATAAGGAGGATAAATTGGTTGAAAATTGGACTCGGGGAGGTGAATCCCCATTGACTCTGGTGAAGAGTTGGAATTATTTTGGAAATTATGGTCATAAGATTGGGGGCATGGTTTGTATTGATTCGGATAAGTCCAACTTGGTGTATTTGGTTGGTTCATATTATAAAAATTCTGGTTGAAATTATCTGAGTCAAATGGGGTGAAATATGGATTACCATTAAAATTAGAAAAATTGTTGTTATAAGTAATATCACATAAGAAATGTCAAAATCAAACAAGGAGAAACGAACAAATAAATAAACAAAAAGGTAAAAAATCTAATCTAAGTTAGGATAAACCTTAGACCTAGACGACTCCTAATTGCTTAGACTATCCACAAGGTTATATGCCAAATCTGATCACAAGTTAATTGGCCAGGTAGGGGCAAGATAAGCGGGAGGTATCCGTGCCTAAGCAACGGGCCTAATTATGCCAGACCACCAACCTTCGGGTTTTGCCCCTCAATCCCCAACCTTAAACACCGATTTGACAAGAGTCAAATTCTAATCAACTTTCCCCTTAGGTCATTCTCCTATATGAGTCCGAGATATCCCTAGGGTAAACGTCTACTCAGCTTTAGTTAGGCTTGAGTTAGTAAGTGAGGAGATTATTTGTGGGCTAAGGGAGGGTAATGACTTCCCTACCTTATCTTGTCTATAGGACAAGCCCTTAAATCAATTTAGTGCAATGTGTACATGAAAAGTAACACTTAAGCGATGTAAATAATTCAAAAGTGTTCCTATACTATATGTTATGCGCACGTACCTTTATTCCAGCACTCTTTAACAGTAATGTAAAATGTAAACGAATTAGGCACGCGCATAAATGCAAAGTCTACACCATTTTTAGCATTTAATAAACATCAATTTACTGTTGAGGTTAGAAAGTATGTACAGTGAGTTAATCAAAAAAATAAATAGCTGCAAAACTTTAACTTTGTAATACAGCCAACCTGCAAAAATACAGGTTAGTAGTTCACTCAGATTGTCACTGGAATGTAGAAAATCTGAGGGCTTCTGGGCTCTGCTTTCTTGAGCATAATCTAGGGCCACTTATTATCCACTGCAGGAAAAATTTGCTTGATTTCTGTTACAGTACACCAAGAACAAAGAAGAAAGTTAACCAAAAATGTAAATCTAAAAAAAGAACAGCTTACTGTCCATCCCCGGTAACGGCGCCAAAATTTGATTGAGGTTTTAGCTGCACACAAAAATATAGAATTTCAGAACATAGAATAAAGAGTGCGAGTACTCAATACTATCACAATAGCAAGTAGCTATGCGGGTCATGATCCACAATGAGGGACTAGCGATGGAAGCTTTTTTAGCAAGTACTCTTTTAAGTTACATTCAATGGTTAAAGATCTTCTTTTAGTTCTTTAAAAGAAAAGAGAAAAATGGAGTTACAGTTAAGTTAGGAAGAAGGTGGTAGATTGAGAAGGTGGAGAAAAAAGAAAATAGATATATACAAAGAAATCGAAAAGAGTGATAAAAGAAAGAAAACTAAAACCTAAAAACTTACTTACCTCCTCGGTGCCTACTTACCTTTGACCCGTATCGACGATGTACCTTTGTTTGAAGGTGAGCGAAATAACAAACAGGATCTTTCCCATTCCCGATTTACACTATAAAATGAAGGGGCAAGCTACACTACCATAGAAATAGATAGCCATCACCATAAGCCATCAACGACACTTGCAAGGGCAAGGAAACGTCGAGGCTATCGGATTCATTTAGATCCACAAACACAGAGGGAAGCAGACGAAAACAAGAGTAGAAAAGAAAAGAAAACTTCAATTCGAATCAAATAACAAAGAAAGAAAAGACCACTTACACCGGTGTCACCCTCAGTACAAGCTTGTTCTCATTCCTCCATGAAAGTCTCCTCTCCTCTCATTTACATAAATAAAACAAAAATTACATAAGAGAAACCTAAAAACCTAAGTTACAAACTACAGTATAGACTAAATTTTACTCTCTGCTTGGTCGTTCCCTATACGCTCTGAAAAACCCAGTATTTATAGGCAAAACCTAACGGGGAGGAGCGTACGAAGATGGGGGGAGCAAACGCTCCCCCAACTCCTTTAACAAAGCCGCGAAAATGCGGCATTAGCCATGTTTTCGTGGCCTGGGTGTGGCCAAGTGGCCACACCCGGGGGCACACGTCTCTGGTTCCTCGATTTTCCTTTATCTTCAGCTGGATTTTCAGTTTAGGTTTAGAATTTTGACGAAACTGCCTTTGATCTTTGGCTTTAACCGATTGATTTGTGAAGATTTGTCTTAATCAGTTTTTAACTGATTTTATCTTCTCTGATTTGCCTTGATCTACCCTGATTTTCTGATTTTTAATTAATTCTGAATTAAATCAGAATTTTGATGGGCTTTTGGGCTCATTTCTCTTCCCTCTTTTTGGTAATGGGTCTGCATATAAATTAGACAATAATTAGGATTAAAAGCAGAGTTTATTATATAATAAATATAAGAATGTGATAATGAATATGCAATATCAGCGACCGATCACACCCCCATACCTATCTTTTGCTCGTCTTCGAGTAAAACAACAAAACTAAATCAAAAATTATTAGACCACTTTCGCAGGTCGCGCGATTGCATTGAGCATGTGCAACGAGCCATTAAACCTCTAGATTTCCCTTAGAGAACGGGTTTTATCTCGTGAGGGTTTTCAGTTTATTACACCCACAAAATTCGTAAAGAAAGAGAAACAAAGAGTTCGTATTTTCGAAAAGCATTTTGAAAGAGAAAAATATTTGAAGTATTATTGTAAGAGTTCAAGTAATCTATAAGTTATAGGAAAACCGAACTTTTCATTCCTAAACTTAGTCTCAATTCAAAAATTTATTATCAATCAAAGGAAGGAGTCAACTTGTACTTCTCATCTAATCTATTACTTTACCCTAAGTCATATGCACCTTTGTGACCGTGAAATTTTGAATTGGGGTTCTTTAACTCTAACTCTTATGTCTTTATTACGTTTTTTTATTATTATTTCGTGGTGATACTATTTCTTAGTTCTATTAGGCTTTCTAATCTGCCCATGTAATGAGTCTTTAATTGGTGACTCTCAAACCAAACGGTCTTAGGGCACTAGGTGAGAAAACACCCCAAGGACTTAAGAAATCGAGCAAACAAGGCAATAAAACTAAGGATTTTATTATATACACCGCTTTTAGGGGTGAATACTTATGCTTTATGAGGCACAAATACCCAGCTTAATCAAAGGATTTATATATATATATATTCTTTATTTTCTATTTATTTTTTTAATAAGGCATAAGAATCTTTGTTTTTGAACCTTAAGTGTGTAAGTGTATAAAGCATGCATATATCATCAAGGTAAAAATCAAGACTAAATTATTTTTTTAAATTTTCTTCCTAACCTTAGAAATCAAACAAATAAGCTTACTTTGACCAAGTATAAGAAATCCTAATTATGATTCTCCTATTTCTTAAATTGACTTAATTTCTTACAAAAAATATGTCAAAATACTGTTTCTATTTTCAAAAAGTTTTAAAAGTAAAGTAAATGTTAATAAAAAAATTTTAATAATAAAAAGAAAACCTATGTTATGTTAGAACCCTCCCCCACACCTATCTCATGCATTGTCCTCAATATATGAATTAATGCATAGATGCATGAAAAAGAAGAAAGGAAAGGAAAATATTACCCTAATGCGACCCAGTCTAATTTGCGTGGAGTTCGGAGGAACCCACCAAAAACCTTTTTAATATAACCCACTAAAATGATGTATATATGAATGATTTTTATTAAGAATATTACCCCATCTAATTTCCAAATTTTCAAACTAATTTCAGAGTTATTATTGTCAACACCTCTGTCCCAAAATGGATTATGAAAAGATGGAATGATTGATCTGGAATTAGGTAGGGCATGAACTACAATCGAGTCAGAAAAATGACTGAAGTCAAGTAAAGGTTCAGGAGTCAAAATTTATTTAGAAAGTGGGTCCAAATCAAGTAGTTAAAACTCAAGTTAACATTCATTTCCCCAAAATGGAATGTGACTTTCTAAGATTAGTGATTGAAGTTTAAGAATGACATGTATGAGAATCAAAATGATTAGTCTACAATTCTGTATTATTATATCGCATTCCCTACCGATTTATGAATAAAATGTCGGTCTAAACCGTGTTTTTATCTTTCTTGCAGATAAATCAAGAGTCCAAATGCCAAAGAGTAATAAGAGCTTAATTAAACCCGGTTTCGGGTAATTAAATCCGCAATTCTTAGAGGCCAAGTAAGGGATCTTCTAGAAGATATATCGAACCTAGACCCTTGTGCACGTCAGACGAAAGTACCCGAAATGGAGTATACTAAGATGGTCCTAGAAGCGACTGGAACCACTCGCCAAAAAACAGGGACCTAAGTCCCTGGTATTATCAAAAAACGCGGTAATAGCCGCATTTCTGCTGCAAGATGGTGGAGCCACCGTCAAACTTCGACGCGTGGCCCCGTCTCGTCTTCTGGAACCCTCTTCTGCCTATAAATAGGGCAGGGTTTGGCCGAAACGCAAGCAGTTTTGAATTTTAGGCTAGGTTTTCTATCTTTAGTGCAGTGTAGAGTAGGTGTTCTTTCTTTCTTGTATTTTGTATTTTTATTTCATTTTTAGATCTTGTAGTAGGGCTGAGAGATTCAGAGAGAGATAGAGAGGGATTGATGTAATAGATGGTGACAATCTAGGTAAAGGTGTCTCCTTTCATATTGTAATCTTCTCCATCTTCTACATGATGCTTAGCTAATTTCTTCTTCTCATGGCAATCTAACTATTAACCACTAACCATTTAACCACTTACTTGATAATCCACATGAATCTGATAGCCTCTACAAGGCCTCGCTCTTGCAAGAGCCATTGATGGCTCATGATGATGGATTCTAATATTCTAATATTTCTAACATCTAACCCACTAACTTGCTAACGTACAATGTCTTCTTTATTTCATGCTCACCTCTAACCGGTTTTGATGATTTAATAGTAGCTTGCAACTTGTTATGTGGTGTGATGTGTTGTTTGAATGTAGAAGAACAATCTTATGTGCCATGCTCTGTATCATCTCTTGAAGCCAAGGACTAGTGATGGCCAAGGATCCATGTGAGGCAACTATCACTAAGAGGTTAGCATGGTTAAGGGATCAATTAGTAGTTAGTAGGTATGAGTTTTCTTTTACTTTATTTTAAAAACTAATTCCAAAATCTTTTATCATTTTTTCTATCATTGTTTTTACCATCCTCTTAGTTCACCTTTGTTTTCATTTTCTTTACCACAAGCTTCATCTTCTTTTCTATTTTGTTTTTCAAACCATTTCTCTTTTATTTTCACATCGCTTTCATCGCCTTCTCCACCTATCACATTCTGAATTTCTTTTCTTTTTTTTTCTTTTTCTAATTCCTTAAACAAAGAAGATTTGTTAACAACCGACGTGAATAAAAACTGTTAATGCTTCTATCGCCTCCCGTCCCTGTGGATTCGACCTGTTAAGCCAATGCTATAACGGAAGTATCGAGGAAACATTAGCACATATGCATTTATATTGATTTCATAAAACACACATTTTCGAGTGCTTGTTCCACCCCGATCAATTTTTTGGCGCCATTGCCGGGGACTGGAATGGTTTTGATCTCACGCTATTGTTAACATTTTCTTCTCTATTTTGGTGTGCAGGATAATCTTTACAGGAGCTTAACATTGCAGAACAAACACTAGCTTTGCATCCCCTTACTCTAGAAAGCAGGGACCCAGCTTCTAAAGAAAAGCCATGCAAACGCGACTTTTGCTGAGGAAACGCGGCGATTTTGTGATAATTGTGTATCTTGTTATGGTGGGCTGTGTTCATTGTAATAGCTAGTTGATTTGTACTATTACTTTCCTGCTTTGATTGCCTAAACACCGCAATAAATTAAAGAACTAAAATACGGTATTTGGACGCTTTTAAAACGGTTTAGACATTTGTATTTAGGCACGTGTCAACTCAAATACAATATACTGTATTTTGTTTTGTTGTTGTGATCTGGATTAAGGTGTACATATGGCATTGCATATAGCATAGGACAAACACGTGGGTGATTTATCACTTTGTATTATATTCTTGTCTATATTGCACATTGTACGAATTGAAATTAAGGGCAAAACCCATACAAGATAAGGTGGGATTTCATCACCCTTTCTTAGCCCAAAAACCACCTCCCCACTCACACAACCCAAGCCCTAATAAAAATTTATAGATGTTGGCCCCTAGGGACATCTCGGACTCATTAAGAGATTGACTGAGGGTGAAACTTGTTTTGAATCTTACTCTTGTGAAATCGGTGTCGAAGGTTGGGGATTAAGAGGTTACGCCTCAAAGATACCGTGATTTGACGTAATTAAGGCCCGTTTCTTACGCACAGATACCTCCTACCGTATTTTTCCCCTACCTGGCCGATTAGCTTGGGTCAGATTCGAGCAACAACCTCCCCGGGTAATCGACCAGTTAGGAGTCGTCTAGGTCTAGGTCAACACTAGTATAGGCTTGGTTTTGATTTTCCTTCTTTTTGTTTGTTGTTTGATTTTTCTTTTTTGTTTGTGATTATTTGTGAAATAGAATTCAACAATAACAATTCTTTCAATCCTAATATGAATCCTTATTTCACACCGACCCCATTTGATTCAGATAATTCCAACCCAGTTTTTTATAATATGAACCAACCAAATACACCGGGTTGGACTTATCAGAATCAATACAACCCATACCCTCAATCTTATGACTATAATTTCAAAAATAATTTCAAGTCGTCACAGAGTCGATGGGGATCACCTCCCCCAAGTCAAATTTTCTACCACCCTGTCCATAATTTTCACAATTTTCACAATCTTCATTTCCCAATATTTCTTCTTATACTCCTTTTCTAGAATGACCAATTGAAAAAAAAACTGAGTTAGAAAAGAGTATAGAAACCAATCTACAAGAGGCCGAGCGACAACTTCAGAAAATGATGGCCTCTCCAATTCCATAATATTTTCAATCTTACTAAGTTTCACCTCCTCATAATGAACAACCATCTGCCTTGGAAACGAGTAAGGAACTCTTGTGTGAGTCTAAGCTTCAATCTCAAAATATGCTGGACTCAGAATCTTCACTATCTTTCCAAAATCAAGATTTTTATACTCCCTTTCTGGAACATCCACTTACAGAAAAATCAAGTCTAGAAAAGAGTATAGAAATCTTGCAGGAGTCTGTGTTACAATTTCAAAAATCTTCTTCTCAGTCTATTGATAGATTGGAAACACAATTAAGTAAATTGGTCAACATTTATAAGAATAAAGAAACTCTCTCTTCTCCACCTTTGACTAATCCAAATATCTCTAACTCTATCAATTTGACCCATGACTCGTGTTGTTTTGGAAACCAAGAATCCTACACTCCTTTTCTAGAATAACCACTTGAAGATACATCACATCTAGAAAAGAGTATAGAAATCTTGCAGGAGTCCGCGCTACAATTTAAAAATCTTCTACCCAATCTATCAATAGGTTGGAAACACAATTGAGCCAATTGGTTAGCATTTATAAGAATGAGGAAACTCTATCTTATCAACCTTTAACCAATTCAGCTATCCCTAACTCTATTGATCTGACCCAGGACTCTTGTTACTCTATAAACTAAGATTCAATTTCAGCACACCCATCTGAACTTGACCATACTTCAAATGTTGAAAATCCCATTGACATTTTGGCAAGTTATACTTTTCCTGAAATTGAACTTGAGCATGAATATGATCCTGAACTTCAACTTGGTAATTCAATTTCATTTCTAATTCAATATTAACTTAGGTGTTTTTACTTGAATTCCGGCCTTTTCCCGAGTCAATATTGGATCCAGTGCCGGTCCATTGTGAAATTGAATCACCAATCTTTTATGATCATCATATTGAACTTGACCAATTTCATACTTTTGAAAGTCCCATAGATAAATTGGCAAGTTCTCATTTTTATGGAATTGAACTCAATGAGGAATGTGACTTCGATTCTAAAATTTGTGATCTAGTTCAACTTTCTAAATCAATATTAACTCTTATTTTGTTACCCAATTTGAGCAACATTTTAGAGTCAGTTTTGATTCCCATACCTGTCATTCTTGAACTTGAATCACCAATCTTAGAAAGTCACATTCCATCATGGAAAAATGAATGTGGACTTAAGTTTTAACTTCTTGGTTTGGACCCACTTCCTGAACCAATCTCGACTCCTAAACCTTTACTTGACTTAAGTCTTTTTCCTGAGTCGGTATTAGTTCTTGTACTCCTGAGTCCAAATCAATCATTCCATTCTGGGACAAGGGTCTTGATAAATTTGACTCTGAAATTATTTTAAAAATTTGAAAATTAGATGGGTAAATTTTTAATAAAAATCATTCAATCTACATCATTCTAGTGGGTTGTATTATAGAGGTCTCTGGTGGGTTCCTCCAGACGCCACACAAATTGGATTGGGCCACATTTCGTGGACCAATCAGACTACCACTGGAACCACCACCTTGAGGTGATTTTTCCTTCCCTCTCTATTTGTTTCATGCATACACACATCACGATGCATTGAGGACAATGCATGAGATAAGTGTGGGGGATTTTCTTTATTTTACACTTCTTTTAGGAGTGTTTCTTTTACACTTCTTTTAGGATACTTTTAAAAAATTTCTCTTCTGTATAGGATTTTTCTCTTTCTTTAAAAACTTTTTGAAACAAGAGATAAAGTTTTAATCTATTTTTAAGAAAATTAAGATGATCTTAGAAATTAAGAAACCCTTAATTATGACATCTTAAACCCAGTCGAAATAATGGATCTTGTTTAAAATTATAAGTTAAGTAAGATAAATTGGAGGGATAATTTTATCTTGAATTTTTTGCCTTAGATAGTATGTACTTCACACTTACACATTTTTGGGATGAAAACAAAGACCTAAAGTGCTATAAAGCAAAATAAAATAAAAAGAAAAAATATAAATAAATAAATAAATAACTTATTAAGCTGGATAACTATGCCTCAAGAGACATGATTATTCACGCCTAACGGTGGTCAAAAGAAACAAATAATCCCCCTTAGTTTTGTGGCCTTTTTTACTCGAGTCCTTAAACTCGAGGGATTTTTCTCATCAGGTGCCCTAAAACCGTCTGGTCTGGGAATCATTGGTTGAAGGCTCATTACCCGAGTAAACTAGAAAGCCTAAGAAAACTAAGGGAAGAAAAAGGAAGAAAAAGAATATATATATATATATAAAATAAATGGCTTGAGGGTTAGAGTTAAAATCCCAGAAATTTTCACTATCACAAAGTGCATATTATCTAGGTTTTATGAAGGATAAAATATTGAATACAATTTTGAATACTTACCTTAATTGAAGACAAGATCTTGCCTATAGATTAAGTTTAAAGAAGAATAATTTTTGGTGGACTTATGATCTTAAATCGCTTATATTTTTGTAAAAATATTTCGTAAACTTGTCTCTCTTTCAAAATGTGTTTTGAAAATACTAACATTTGTCTTCTTTCTTTATGAATTTTGTGGGTGCAATCCGCTGAAAACCCTTAGAAGATAAAACTCCTCCTCTAGGAGTAACCTAGAGATTTAACGGCTTGTTGCACACACTCAGTGCAATCACGTCACCTGCGAAAGTGGTGTAATAACATGTGTAGTATAGTTTTTCTTTTCTTGTTTTGCTCGGGACGAGTAAAAGATAAGTGTGGGGGTGTGATTAGTCGATAATTCTGCATTATTATATCGCATTCCCTACCGATTTATGAATAAAATGTCGGTCTAAACTGTGTTTTTGTCTCTCTTGCAGATAAATCAAGAGTCCAATGGCCAAAGGATAATAAGAGCTTAATTAAACCCGTTTTGGGTAATTAAATCCGCAATTCTTGGAGGCCAAGAAAGGGAACTTCTAGAAGATACATCGAACCTAGACCCTTGTACATGTCAGACGAAAATACGGACGAAAATACCCGAAATACAGTATACCAAGAAGGTCCTAGAAGCGACAGGAACCACTCGCCAAAAATCAGGGACCTAAGTCCCTGGTATTGCCGCGAAAATGCGGCAATAGCCACGTTTTCGCGGCAAGATGGTGGAGCCACACGTCGAATGCGGCAATAGCCACGTTTTCGCAGCAAGATGGTGAAGCCGCGCGTCAAACTTCGACGCGTGGCCCCATCTCGTCTTCTGGAACCCTCTTCTGCCTATAAATAGAGCAGGATTTGGTCGAAACACAAGCAGTTTTGGATTTTAGGCTAGGTTTTCTATCTTTAGTGTAGTGTAGAGTAGGTGTTCTTTCTTTCTTGTATTTTGTATTTTTATTTCGTTTTTAGATCTTGTAGTAGGGCTGAGAGATTCAGAGAGAGATATAGAAGGATTGATGTAATAGATGGTGACAATCTATATAAAGGTGCCTCCTTTCTTCTCCATTATAATCTTCTCCATCTTCTACATGATGCTTAACTAATTTTTTCTTCTCATGGCAATCTAACTACTAACCACTAACCATCCAACCACTTACTTGATAATCCACATGAAAATAATAGCCTCTACAAGGGCTTGCTCTTGCAAGAGCCATTGATGGCTCATGATGATGAATTCTAACATTCTAAAATTTCTAATATCTAACCTACTAACTTGCTAACTTGCAATGTCCTCTTTGTTTCATGCTCACCTCTAACCGGTTTTGATGATTTAATAGTAGCTTGTAACTTATTATGTGGTATGATGTGTTGTTTGAATGTAGAAGAACAATCTTATGTGCCATGCTCTGTATCATCTCTTGAAGCCAAGGACTAGTGATGGCTAAGGATCCATGTGAGGCAACTATCACTAAGAGGTTAGCATGGTTAGTAAATCAATTAGTAGTTAGTAGCCATGAGTTTTCTTTTACTTTGTTTTAAAAACCAATTCCAAAATCTTTTATCATTTTTTCTATCACTGTTTTTCTATCCTCTTAATTCACCTTTGTTTTCATTTTTTTTACCACAAGCTTCATCTTCTTTTCTATTTTTTTTTCAAACTACTTCTCTTTTATTTTCACATCGCTTTCATCGCCTTCTCCACCTATCACATTCTGGATTCTTTTCTTTTCTTTACGTTTTCTAATTCTTTAAACAAAGAAGACTTGTTAACAATCGACGTGAATAAAAACTGTTAATGCTTCTATCTCCTCCCGTCCTGTGGATTTGACCCTTTGAGCTAATGCTATAACGGAAGTATCGAGGGAACATTAGCACATACGCATTTACGTTGATTTCATAAAACACACATTTTCGAGTGCTTATTCCGCTCCGATCACAAAACTGACTCTAAAATATTGCTCAAATCAGGTAGCAAAATAGTAGTTAATATTGATTCAGAAATTTGAACTGGATCACAAATTTGAAACTCAAGGTCACATTCCTCATTGAGTTCAATTTCATAAAAATGAGAACTTAACAATTTGTCAATAGGACTTTCAAGAGTATGAAATTGGTCAAGTTCAATATGATGATCATAAAAAATTGGTAATTCAATTTCCTGATAGATAGGCACAGGATCCAATGTGGACTTTGGAGAAAGATTCAGATCAGGTGAAGACACAGGAGTCATTATTGAATTAGAAAGTAGAATTGAATTATCAAGTTGAGGTTCAGGATCATATTCATTCTCAAGTTCAATTTCAGGAAAGGGATAACTTGCCAAAATATCAATGTAGTTTTTAAATTTTAGAGTTTGGACAAGTTCAAATGGTATGCTGAAACGGAGTCTTGTTTTTCAAAACAACATGATTCTTTGGCTCTAATAGAATGGTTAGCAATATCAGAAATGGTCAAAGGGTGAGAATGGAGAGTTTTGACCATTATATCTATGTCATGATTATGAGGGATTTGAGCCTGAGTCATGGCTTCAAGCAGCTTTTCATAGTCGATTGGTTCATCATTTTGTTGCGATTAAACTTGAAAAGATGATGTTTTATTTTGGAATTTGTGGTGAAATCGTGAGTCCATCAGATTTTGTGATTGTTGCTCAGACTCACGCATACTCATTTCCAAGATTGATGTTTTTCTATTTTGAAAAGAACTGACTTTGAAAAGGACTGAGAGTGAATCGTTAAAATATTATGGAATTGGGGAGGCCTGAAATTTTCGTTCGGCCTCCTGCATGGCTTCTATACTCTTTTCTAGCTCGCATTTTTCTTCAATGGATTGGTCTATAGGAAGCAAAATCGGGGAATGAATATTGTGAAAATTATGGACAAGGTGGATAAGGAGGACAAGTTGGTTGAAATTTGGACTCGGGGAGGTGAATCCCCATTGACTCTGTGAAGAGTTAGAATTATTTTGAAAATTATGGTCATAAGATTGGGGCAAGGGTCGTATTAATATAGATAAGTCCAACGCAGTTTATTTTGATGGTTCATATTGTGAAAATTGTGGTTGAAATTATCCGAGTCAAATAGGTTAAATATGAATTATCATTAAAATTGAAAAAATTGTTGTTATAAGTCATATCACACAAGAAATGTCAAAATCAAACAAGGAGAAACAAACAAATAAACAAACAAAAATAAAAAAAATCTAATCTAAGTTAGGGTAAACCTTAGACCTAGGCGACTCCTAACTGGTTAGACTGTCCACAGGTGGTATATTGCCAAATCTGACTACAAGTTAATTGGCCGGTAGGGGCAAGATCAGTGGGAGGTATCCGTGCCTAAGCAACGGGCCTAATTATGCCAAACACCAACTTTCGGGGTTTCGCTTCTCAATCCCCAACTTTAAACACCGATTTGACAAGAGTCAAATTCTAATTAACTTTCCCCTTAGGTCAGTCTCCTATATGAGTCCGAGATGTCCCTAGGGCCAAGGTCTCCTCAGCTTTAATTAGGCTTGGGTTAGTGAGTGAGGAGATTGTTTGTGGGTTAAGGGTGGGTAATGACTTCCCCACCTTATCTTGTTTATAGGACAAGCCCTTAAATCAATTTAGAGCAATGTCTATGTTGACTGAATTTTCCTGCACACAAAAATATAGTATTTTAGAATATGATGTGCAAGTCTCAGTTCTAATCCGCGGTAGCAGGGCTATGCGGGTCGTGATCCTCAGGGAGGGACTGCGATGGAAGCGTTAAGCAAGTTATACTCTAAAGCTTTTATGTTTATTAGTTAAATGGTGGTATTTACAATGGGTGGTAGAAAAGAATATGGAGATGAGTTGTATTTAATCTACAAAGAAAAGAAAATAAAAGAAAAGGAAAGAAAACTTATCTCTTTAGTCTGCTTGCCGTTTGAACCGTTGCGATGATTTTCCTTTCCTTCGAAGGCGTACAAGCATGGCATATAGGATCGTCCGCCTTCTTAACTATGGAATAAAAAGCAACTAGGGAATAAAAAGCAACTATAAAGACCTGTTCATCGCCATAGGCCATCAAGGTTCCTTCTTCGGCTAGGTATTCTCGAAGCAGTTGGATCTCATGGTGGGCAAGACATTAGAGAAAAATAATGGAAGAAAACAGAAACAGAGAAATCCAAGAATAAAACACGAAGAAATAAAACAAGAATAATAAAAAGGACAAACTCAAGCAGATTTCATTAACAATAGAAGAAGAGTTGGCTTACACCGCTGTCACCTCAGTACAAGCATGGACTCCTTCCTCCATGAAAGCTTCCTCCACTCTCAGTTACAGATTTTACAAAAGAAAAACGAACATAAAATCTAACCTAGAAGAAGAAAAACCTAAAAAACCCTAACTTTGGCCCTTTGCTGGACGCTGGACGCTCTGTTCGTTGCATTGCAGGTGATATTTATAGGTGCAGAAGGCCGAGGAGTCCCGGATGAAGTTGCCCACGAAAACTGGGATCCTGACGTCACTGTTTTGCCGCGGAATCCAGAGTTTTGCCGCGGATTTGCGGCAAATCTGGCTCCTCTGGCCACGCGCTTTGGCGCGTGGCCTCTCCTGGTCCGTTCACGTGGGCTTTTGCTTCTGGAAGTGTGATCCTGGCTCTCCATCTTGGGATTTCGAGATAACTTAGTAATCAAGTTACCTTGATTTTGAATTCTCCCAATCTCTTTTAAACGAATTTCCTTCTCATCTTTGGCTTTTATGCTCATCCTGCAAGAGTTTAGGGTTGGGTAGAATTCTATCCTTCCCTAAACTTTAATAATTGCAACTTTAGCCCTTGCATATTTGCACTTTGATAATCTGATATTTGCACTTTGACTCTTGGGCTTCAAATATGGGCTTGGATCTGGGCTTTTGGCTCTTTAGGCTTTATTTATTGTTAACATAATAATTCGAGGCCTGCACACAATAAATTACAAATTATTAATAAATGTGCAGAATTAAATGAATAAATATGAAAATGTGATGGTAAATATGATGATAAAAATGCACTTTTGACTACCAATCACACCCCCACACTTATCTTTTTGCTCGTCCTCGAGTAAAAACAAAGAAAAAGAAAAAGTTAATCTAACCTAACTCACTTTCGTGGGAATCACGATTGCACTTAGCACGTGCAACAAGCTGTTAAACCTCTAGGTTACCCTAGAGGACGAGTGTTGTCCGTGAGGGTTTTCAGCGGATTGCACCCACAAAATCCATAAAAGGAAAATATTTGAATTATATTTGAAGAGACTAAGTAGTCTATAAGTTTTAGGATTATCATTTTTATTCATTCTTCGAACCTAGTGTTTATAAAGTTAATTGTTTTCTATTTTAGGTAAGAATTAAAATTGAATTTCTAATATAGTCTTTTTCGTTACCAAAAATCATATGCATCCTTATGTTTTACTAGGAATTCCTTAACTTGGACTCTCATGCCTCTTTATTATTTATTAATATATATATATATATATTTTTTTGATATGTATAACTCATCTAATATTCTTTCGTGTAAGTATCAAGGCTTCTTGAGGCCCTAATACCTAACTAATTGATTATTAGATGTGTTAGTACTTATATAAGTAATTTTTCCTTAATTTCCTTAGGCTTTCTAATCACCCATGTAACGAACTTAAAGTCGGTGACTCCCAAACCAGTCGGCTTTAGGGCACCAGGTGAGAAAACACCCCGCGGACTCAAATTCGAGTGAACTAGGCCACGAAACTAAGGTTTTATTATTTATATTTTTTTTACACTCACCTTTAGGCGTGAATACTTATGCTTCTTGAGGCACATGTATCCAGCTTAATTAGTGAAAAAAATTTTCTTCTTTTTTTTTTTTTTTTTTTTTTTATATATATATGAGGCACAAGGGTCTTTGTCTTAGAATCCTAGATATGCATTAGGTATGCAAATTTCATTAAGGTAAAAATCAAGACTAATTATTTATTCAATTTCTCTCCTATACCTAAAATTTAAACAATTTATTTATTTTGACCAAGTCTTTAGAAATCCTAATCATGATTTTCCTAATCCTTAAAACTAACTTAGATTTCTTTCAAAAAAATAAGTCAAAATACTTCCTTTTTATAAAAAATTTTTTTATTTTTTTTTTTTTAAAATTTTTTTTTTATTAGCAAATTTTGTTAGTGTCTACCTATGTTAGTATGTTAGTAAAGCCCACCCCCACACTTATCTCATGCATTATCCTCAATGTATGAATGTATGCATATATGCATGAAACAGAACAAGGGAAGGCGGAAATTACCTTAAGGTGGTGGTTCCGGAGGTGGTCTAATTGGTCCACGAAATGCGGCCCAAACAAGATAACGTGGTAGTTCACGGGACCTACCTTTATTTACCTCTTTTTATTTACATATTTACAGTCCCAGAATGAATAGGATCATGGAAAATCCTTTCGTGAAACTTACTCCCTTTACATGACCAGTCCTGGAAAATCATCACAGAGTCATGGTCTATACCTATGTCCAACAAAAGAATGTGACTTGGTAAAATGGTTGACTTGGACTCAAGAATGATAGGTTCAGGATCTAATACCGACTCTGGAAAGAAACTCAAATCAAGTAAAGGTTCAGGAATCGGGCTAGGATCAAAAGTGGGTCCAAGTCAAGAAATTGAAACTCAAGTCTACAATCATTTTCCCACAATGGAATGTGACTCAATGTTGGTGATTCAAGTTCAGGAATGATAGGTGTGGGAATCAAAACTGACTCTAAATATTACCTAAGTCGGGTAACAAAACAGGAGTCAATAATGATTCGGGAATTTGAACTTGATCATAGATTTGGAAATCTAGGTCACATATCTCATTAGTTTCAATCTCATAAAAATGGAAACTTGCCAATTTTTCCATGGGACTTTCAAAATTGCACAATTGGTCAAGTTCAATATGCTCATCAAAAATGGGTGATTCAATTTCATGATCTATGGGTATGGGAATAAATGTTGGCTCAGAAAATTGGTCCAAATTGGGTAATGATACTGGAGTTAACATAGATTCGAAGATGGAAACTGAATCGCAAAGTTGGGGATCGGGTTCACATTCATAATCTAATTCAATCTCATTGAAATTAAAACTAGCCAATTTGTCCAAGGATTGGGATTGAGCAAGTTCATATTGATGTGATGAAATTGAATTTTGATCAAGGTCTTCTAAACAAAATGATTCTTGGTTCCTATCAAGATGCTCAAGAATGTTTGAAAGTCTAGAAATTTGATCATTCATTGTATCTTGCAACCGATCCACTTTTTCTTCTAACCCATCGAATAGATCAATGGAGGACTGAAACCTTGGTGATGTGGGAGAAGACGTATATGAAGATAATGGTTGAACAGGTGGTTGACCATATGGCTCAGGGGTATTGAATCCCCATTGACTCTGTGAAGAGTAGTGATGATTATTCCAATCATGTTCATAGTATTGGGACTGGGGCATGTAATGATTCGGATAAGACCAATCTGGCACACTAGGTTGGTTAGAGTTATGATGTGCCGGGTTGGTAATATCCGAAAAAGAGGTTGGTGTATAATATGGATCCTCATTAAAATTGAAAAAATTATTGTTATAGGCCATATCACACAAAGCAAACAAAAAAAAAACAAACAAAAAAGAAAAATTTATAACCTAAGTTAGGGTAGACCTAGACCTAGACGACTCCTAACTGGTTAGACTGTCCACGGGAGGTAGGGTGTAGACTTTGACTACAAGTTAATCAGCCAGGTCGGGGCAAGAGTGGTGGGAGGTTTTCCGTCAAAGACGTTCCTTAATTAAATAACCACCACACTTCGGGCTTTCGGCCCTCAATCCCCTTCCTAGACACTGATTTGGCAGGAGTCAACTTCCAACACCGTTCCCCCTTAGGATAATCTCCTAATTGAGTCCGAGTGTCCCTAGGGCCAACGTCTACTAATTTTTAAGTTAGGCTTGGGTTAGTGAGTGCTTTGGATATGATTTTTGGGCTAAGGAAGGGTGATGAAATCCCCACCTTATCTTATTTATGGGTTATGCCCTTAAGATGAATTAGTGCAAGTGTACAAGATAAATAGATAGAATTCACTCAAAGCAGAAAATCAACCAAGAGATGAGTCCTATTCTACATGCAATGCGTACGTACCTTGCTTCTCCAGCACTCTTCAACAGTAAAAATAAATAAATTGAAAAGACACGTGCCTAATATGCAAACGTCTAATCAATTTTTATTTTTAACAACCAATGATTTACTGTTGAATTATTAGCAATTTACAGGTATATCACAGAACAAAACAGAATAGAGCAGTAAGCAGTAATCTCAAATTTCAGCAATCTGCAAAAAACTGAATTAGTAGTTCACTGCACTTGCCGCGGATCCGCGGCTCTGGCCGCGTTTCCGCGGCAAACTTGCAGGCCCTCGTGCTCTGCCTTCGAGGGCAGAGGCACTGGGTTGCTGTATGTCCTTGCTGCTGCTCTGTTTCTGTTTCCTGTTCTCCAAACCTGCAAACAGAAAAGAATAAAGAATTAGTTAAAAATTAAATTTTTATTAGAGATAAACTTACCGTCCCTCCCCGGCAACGGCGCCAATTTGTTGACTGAATTTTCCTGCACACAAAATATAGTATTTTAGAATATGATGTGCAAGTCTCAGTTCTAATCCGCGGTAGCAGGGCTATGCGGGTCGTGATCCTCAGGGAGGGACTGCGAGGGAAGCGTTAAGCAAGTTATACTCTAAAGCTTTTATGTTTATTAGTTAAATGGTGGTATTTACAATGGGTGGTAGAAAAGAATATGGAGATGAGTTGTATTTAATCTACAAAGAAAAGAAAATAAAAGAAAAGGAAAGAAAACTTATCTCTTTAGTCTGCTTGCCGTTTGAACCGTTGCGATGATTTTCCTTTCTTTCGAAGGCGTACAAGCATGGCATATAGGATCGTCCGCCTTCTTAACTATGGAATAAAAAGCAACTAGGGAATAAAAAGCAACTATGAAGACCTGTTCATCGCCATAGGCCATCAAGGTTCCTTCTTCGGCTAGGTATTCTCGAAGCAGTTGGATCTCATGGTGGGCAAGACATTAGAGAAAAACAATGGAAGAAAACAGAAACAGAGAAATACAAGAATAAAACACGAAGAAATAAAACAAGAATAATAAAAAGGACAAACCTCAAGCAGATTTCATTAACAATAGAAGAAGAGTTGGCTTACACCGCTGTCACCTCAGTACAAGCATGGACTCCTTCCTCCATGAAAGCTTCCTCCACTCTCAGTTACAGATTTTACAAAAGAAAAACGAACATAAAATCTAACCTAGAAGAAGAAAAACTTAAAAACCCTAACTTTGGCCCTTTGCTGGACGCTGGACGCTCTGTTCGTTGCATTGCAGGTGATATTTATAGGTGCAGAAGGCCGAGGAGTCCCGGATGAAGTTGCCCACGAAAACTGGGATCCTGACGTCACTGTTTTGCCGCGGAATCCAGAGTTTTGCCGCGGATTTGCGGCAAATCTGGCTCCTCTGGCCACGCGCTTTGGCGCGTGGCCTCTCCTGGTCCGTCCAAGTGGGCTTTTGCTTCTGGAAGTGTGATCCTGGCTCTCCATCTTGGGATTTCGAGATAACTTAGTAATCAAGTTACCTTGATTTTGAATTCTCCCAATCTCTTTTAAACGAATTTCCTTCTCATATTTGGCTTTTATGCTCATCCTGCAAGAGTTTAGGGTTGGGTAGAATTCTATCCTTCCCTAAACTTTAATAATTGCAACTTTAGCCCTTGCATATTTGCACTTTGATAATCTGATATTTGCACTTTGACTCTTGGGCTTCAAATATGGGCTTGGATCTGGGCTTTTGGGCTCTTTAGGGTTTATTTATTGTTAACATAATAATTCGAGGCCTGCACACAATAAATTACAAATTATTAATAAATGTGCAGAATTAAATGAATAAATATGAAAATGTGATGGTAAATATGATGATAAAAATGCACTTTTGACTACCAATCAGTCTACATGAAAAGTAACACTTAAGCAATGTAAACAATTCAAAAGTGTTCCTATACTAGATGTTATGCACACGTACTTTTGCTCCAGCACTTTTCAACAGTAATGTAAAATATAAACGAATTAGACAAGTGCCTAAATGCAAAGTCAAAACCGTTTTTAGCATTTAACAAACATCAATTTACTATTAAGATTAGAAAGTATGTACAGTGAGTTAAGTAAAAAAATAAGTAGCTACAGAACTTTAGCTTTACAATTCAACTAACCTACAAAACTACAGGTTAGTAGTCCACTCAGATTGCCACCGGAATGTAGCAAATCTGAGGGCTTTGGGCTCTGCTTTCTTAAGCAGAGTTCAGGGCCACTTATATGTCCACTGTAGCAAAAATTTCCTTGATTTCCGTTACTGCACAAAGAATAAGGAAGAAAGTTAAACAAAAATGTAAATCTAAAAAGAGAATAGCTTACCGTCCATCCCCGGTAACGGCACCAAAATTTAATTGAGGTTTTAGCTGCACACAAAAAATACAGAATTTTAGATCTTAGAATAAAGAGTGCAAGTACTTAATACTACCGCAATAGCAAGTGGCCATGCGGGTCGTGATCCACAAGGAAGGACTAGCGATGGAAGCTTTTTTGGCAAGTACTCTTTTAAGTTACATTCAATGGTTAAAGATCTTCTTTTGGTTCTTTAAAAGAAAAGAGAAAAATGAAGTTACAATTAAGTTAGGAAGAATGTGGTAGATTGAGAAGGTGGAGAAAATAGAAAATAAATATATACAAAGAAATCGAAAAGAGTGATAAAAGAGTTGGGTGTTGATCATGTTGGTAATCTAAACTAAAAAATTAAAAGAAAGAAAACTAAAACCTAAAAAACTTACTTACCTCTTCGGCACCTGCTTACCTTTTACCCGTATCGACGATGTACCATTGTTTGAAGGCGTGCGAAGTATGACAAACAGGATCTTCCCCATTCCTGATTTACATTATGAAATGAAGGGTCAAGCTGCATGATTGAGGCTAAACCTGCACACAAAATACGAAATTTTAGATCAAAGAATGAATAGGTGCAAGTGCTCAATTCTTCCGTGATAGCAAGTGGCTATGCGGGTCGTGATCCACAAGGAGGGTTTTGCGATAGAAGCGTTTACAGTTTTATTGAAATCGTTAAGAAAATAAAACGAAGAGTTCTTCTCTGGTTAAAGTTATGAAAATGGAAAAGAGAATTATGTTATGTTAGAAGAAAATGAAAGATGAAGAAGGTGAAAAATCAGAAAACGATGAAAATGACTATGTACAATGAAGTGGAGAAGAAAGAGTTGGAGGAAGTGGTGATCTATACTAAAGAAGAAAAGAAAGAAAGAAAAGTGAAGAAATACTTACCTAGGTTGATTGATGACTTACTTGAAAACCTTTTGCAAGTTCTACCTTTTTGCTTCGGAGGCGTTCAACGCATAGATCATAAACTCGAGCTCAGTCCCCGTGCACATTATATCGTCAAGCATATCAAGAACGAAGTGATGCAGAGCTTGGAAGAGGAGAACGTCTTCATGAACTATCGCTGGCTCTCACGTAGCTTAGCTATACTTGCTTTGGAATTCACTTGTAGACTCAACAAATACAATCAAGGTAAAGTAGAAGAGGAAGAGGAAAGCAAAACAAAACGGAAAGTAAAGATACAAACATAAACAAATGTTACCTTTATTGCTTGAAACTATGAAAGAAAGGAGGAGGGTACATCGGTGTCATTCTCAACATATGCCTCTCTCTTACTTACATGAATCTTCTTCTACCCTAAGCTACATACAAGTTACATAAAAGTAAAAACTAAACTGCAAAATGGAAAAACTAGTCTAAAATCCTAATTCTGCATTGGCGTCCACTTTTCAGCGTAGATACTGGCCTTTTATAGGCATAACCCACATCTATAGGATCCCGGGGAGGTCGGGGGAGCAAACGCTCCCCCTAACTCCCCAACAAAGCTGCAGAAACGCGGCTTGGGCCACGTTTTCGTGGCCAGGGTGTGGCCAGATGGCCACACGCTGTTGGTGGGTTTCTCTGGGAGTTTCTTCTGCCTTTATCTTCAGTTTGTTTCTTCGTTTGGGTCCAGGATTCTGACGAAATGGCCTTGGATTCTTGGCTTTAACGATCGATCCTGAGAGGATTCTTCTCAACCAGTTTCATCCTCTTGATTTTTCCCTGATTTAGTGAGTGCGAATTAATTCTGATTTAATTCAGAATTTTGGTGGGCTTTGGGCTCATTTCTCTTCAACTCCTTAAAGATTGGGCCTGCAAATAAATCAAACAATTAATTAGGACAATGCAGGCTTTTATTCTATAATAAGTATGGACATATGATATTAAATATGCAACATTAGCGACCAATCACACCCCCATACCTATCTTTTGCTCGTCCTCGAGCAAAACAACTAAACTATACTAAGGATTATTAGACCACTTTCGCAGGTCGCGCGATTGCACTGAGCATGTGCAACAAGCCATTAAACCTCTAGGTTTCCCTAGAGGATGAGTTTTGTCTCGTGAGGGTTTTTAGTGGATTGCACCCACAAAATCCATAAAGAAAGGGAAACAAAGAGTTAGTATTTTCGAAAAGCATTTTGAAAGAGAAAATATTTGAAATATGATTGTAAGATCTAAGCAATCTATAAGTTATAGGAAAACCGAATTTTTTATTCCTAAACTTAGTCTCTATTCAAAAATTTGTTATCAATCAAAGTAAGGAGTCAAATTGTACTTCTCATCTAGTCTATTACTTTACCCTAAGTCATATGCACCTTGTGAATGTGAAAATTTAGACTAAGGGTTCATTAACTCTAACTCTTATGCCTTATTTATTTATATATACCTTTTTTTTTGTGGTATTATTCCTTAGTTCTATTAGGCTTTCTAATCTGCCCATGTAACGAGCCTCTAATCAATGACTCCCAAACCAAACGGTCTTAGGGCACCGGGTGAGAAGACACCCCTAGGACTTAAGGACTCGAGCAAACAAGGCCACAAAACAAAGGATTTTATTATATGAACCTCTTTTAAGCGTGAATACTTATGCTTTATTAGGCACAAATATCCAGCTTAATCAGAAGATTTTTCTTTCAAACTTATCTAATCATTTTTCGCATAAATACTAAGGCTTGCTTAGGCCAAAGCACCTAGCTAGTCAATAATTAGACTTGTTTTTTTTTTTTTTTTTTTTCTTATAAGGCATAAGAATCTTTGTTTTTGAACCCTAAGTGTGTAAATGTATGAAGTGTGCATATTTCATCAAGGTAAAGATCAACACCAAATTACTTTGACAAATTATCTTCCTAACTCTAAAAATCAAACAAATAATCTTATTTTGACCAAGTATAAGAAATCCTAATTTGGATTTTCCTATTCCTTAAATTAACTTAATTTCTTACAAAAATAAGTCAAAATATTGTTTCTATTTTTCAAAAAGTTTTTAAAAGTAAAGAAAAATGTTAATTTTTTTTATTTTAAAGAAAAAGAAAAGTTATGTTAGACCCTCCCCCACACCTATCTCATGCATTGTCCTCAATGTATGAATTAATGCATAGATGCATGAAAAAGATGACACGGAAGGAAAGTGTTACCTTAAGGTGGTGGTTCCGGTGGTGGTCTGATTGGTCCACGAAACGCGGCCCAATAAACTTTTCTTGGGTCTCGGAGGAACCCACCAGAAATATCTTTAATATAACCCATTAAAAAGATAAATTCATGAATAATTTTTATTAAAAATTTAACCCCATCTAATTTCCAAATTCCATAACTAATTTCGGAGTCAAATTTGTCAACCACCTCGTCCCAGAATGGAGTATGAAAAGATAGAATGATTGACTTGGACTCAGGAAGTACAGGAACTAATACCGACTCAGGAAAGTGACTTAAGTCAAGTAGAGGTTCAAGAGTCGAGATAGGTTCAGGAAGTGGGTCCGAGTCAAGAAATTAAAACTCTAGTCCACATGTATTTTCTAACAATGGAATGTGACTTAATGTTGGTGATTCATGTTCAAAAATGATAGGTGTGGGAATCAAAACTGACTCTAAAATATTACTCAAGTTTGGTAACAAAACAGGAGTCAATATTGATTCAGAATGGTGAACTGGATCACAGATTTGAGAATCTAGGTCACATATCTCATTGAGTTCAATATCGTAAAAATGAGAACTTGCCAATTTGTCAATAGGATTTTCAAAATTGTATAATTGGTCAAGTTCAATATGATCCTCAAAGATGGGTGATTCAATTTCATTATGAATTGGTACAGGATCCAATGTTGACTCCGGGAAAAGATTGAAGTCAGGTGAAGATACCGGAGTCATTATTGAATCAGGAAGTAAAATTGAATCACTAAGTTCTAGTTCATGATCATATTCATTTTCAAGTTCTATTTCAGGCAAGGGATAACTTGCCAAACTATCAATTTCATTTGGAGATTGGGCAAGTTCAAAAGGTTGTTCTGAAATAGAATCTTGATTTTCAAAACTACATGACTCTTCGGCTCTAACAGAATGGCTAGTGACATCAGAACTGGTCAAACGGTGAGAACGTAGAGATTCGACCATCATATCTATGTCACGATTTCTAGCATTTTGAGCATGAGTCATGGCTTCAAGCATCTTTTCATAATTGATGGATTTATTGTTTTGATGAAAAGATGAAGAGTTGTCTTGGAAGTGATAGTGGAATTGTGAGTCCATCAGATTTTGTGATTGTTGTTTGGACTCACGCATACTCCTTTCCAAATTGATAGTTTCCTATTTTGGACTGGTGGAACTGAGTGTGACTCTTGGGGATATTGTGGACTAGGTGGAGAAGGAGGACAAGTTGGTTGAAAATTATGCTCGGGTAGGTGAATCCCCACTGACTCGGTGAAGAGTTGAAATTATTATGGACATTATAGTTATTAGATGGGGACATGGGTTATATTGATTCGGATAAGACCAATCCGGCACACTAGGTTGGTTAAAGTCATGATATGCCGGGTTGGTAATATCCGAAAATGAACTTGGTGTGTAATATGGATTATTATTAAAGTTGAAAAAATTATTATTATAAGCCATATCACACAAGAGAATACAAACAAAAAACAAACAAATAAGCAAACAAATAAAAGAAAAAAAATTCTAACTAGGTTAGGGTAGACCTATGACCTAGACGACTCCTAACTGATTGTACACAGGAGGTCTAATGTAGACTTTGACCACAAGCCAATCAGCCAGGTCAGGGCAAGGTTGGTGGGAGTTTTCCGTCAAAGACGTTCCTTAATTAAATAACCACCAACCTTCGGGCTTTCGACCCTCAATCCCTTTCCTAGACACTGATTTTGCAGGAGTCAGATTCCAACATTTTTTCCCCTTAGGATAATCTCCTAATTGAGTCCGAGATGTCCCTAGGGCCAACGTCTACTCAATTTTAGTTAGGCTTGGGTTAGTGAGTGCTTGAATGTGATTTTTGGGCTAAGGAAGGGTGATTAAATCCCCACCTTATCTTGTTATGGGTTAGTGCCCTTAAAATAATTTTGTGCAAGTGTACAAGATATGTAAATAGGAATCACTCAAAGCAATGAAAATCAACCAAGAGATGAATGTTATTCTACATGCAATGCGAACGTACCTTGCTCTAGCACTCTTCAACAGTAAAAATAAATGAATTGAAAAAAACGCGTGCCTAAAATGCAAACGTCTAATCAATTTTAACTTTTGCAACAAACGTTTTACTGTTGATTATTTAGCAGGCTTATGTGACGGCATATAGGAAATAAAGAATTGCATAGAACTAGAATTTGCAAAGCAAGCAGCCCTGTAAAAACCTGTTAGTAGTCAACTCGTCCTTGCCGTGGATCCGCGGCTTTTGCCGTGGAAACGCGGCAATTCAGAGGGCCCTTGGTCTCTGCTTTCTAGAGCAGAGGCCCAAGGCCACTTGTATGTCACTGCAATATTAATTTCCTGCTTTGATTGTCCAGTAACCTGCAACAGAGAAGAAAATTCGTTTAGTTCTAAAAAATTTTCAAAACAATTCAGATTTCAATAAAAAACATGTTACCCTCCCCCGGCAACGGCGCCAAAATTTGATTGAGGCTAAACCTGCACACAAAATACGGAATTTTAGATCAAAGAATGAATAGGTGCAAGTGCTCAATTCTTTCGCGATAGCAAGTGGCTATGCGGGTCGTGATCCACAAGGAGGGTTTTGCGATAGAAGCGTTTACAGTTTTATTGAAATCGTTAAGAAAATAAAACGAAGAGTTCTTCTCTGGTTAAAGTTATGAAAATGGAAAAGAGAATTATGTTATGTTAGAAGAAAATGAAAGATGAAGAAGGTGAAAAATCAGAAAACGATGAAAAGCGACTATGTACAATGAAGTGGAGAAGAAAGAGTTGGAGGAGGTAGTGATCTATACTAAAGAAGAAAAGAAAGAAAGAAAAGTGAAGAAATGCTTACCTAGGTTGATTGATGACTTACTTGGAAACCTTTTGCAAGTTCTACCTTTTTGCTTCAGAGGCATTCAACGCATAGATCATAAACTCGAGCTCAGTCCCCGTGCACATTATATCGTCAAGCATATCAAGAACGAAGTGATGCGGAGCTTGAAAGAGGAGAACGTCTTCATGAACTATCGCTGGCTCTCACGTAGCTTAGCTATACTTGCTTTGGAATTCACTTGTAGACTCAACAAATACAACCAAGGTAAAGTAGAAGAGGAAGAGGAAAGCAAAACAAAACGGAAAGTAAAGATACAAACATAAACAAATGTTACCTTTATTGCTTGAAATTATGAAAGAAAGGAGGAGGGTACATCGGTGTCACTCTCAACATATGCCTCTCTCTCTTACTTACATGAATCTTCTTCTACCCTAAGCTACATACAAGTTACATAAAAGTAAAAACTAAACTACAAATGGAAAAACTAGTCTAAAATCCTAACTCTGCATTGGCGTCCACTTTTCAGCGTAGATACTGGCCTTTTATAGGCATAACCCACATCTATAGGATCCCGGGGAGGTCGGGGGAGCAAACGCTCCCCCTAACTCCCCAACAAAGCCGCGGAAACGCGGCTTGGGCCGCGTTTCCGCCGCGTTTCCGCGGCCAGGGTGTGGCCAGATGGTCACACCCTGTTGGTGGGTTTCTCTAGGAGTTTCTTCTGCCTTATCTTCAGTTTGTTTCTTCGTTTGGATCCAGGATTCTGACGAAATGGCCTTGGATTATTGGCTTTAACCGATCGATCCTGAGAGGATTCTTCTCAACCGGTTTCAACCTCTTGATTTTGCCCTAATTTAGTGAGTGCGAATTAATTCTGATTTAATTCAGAATTTTGGTGGGCTTTGGGCTCATTTCTCTTCAACTCCTTAAAGATTGGGCCTGCAAATAAATCAAACAATTAATTAGGACAATGCAGGCTTTTATTCTATAATAAGTATGGACATATGATATTAAATATGCAACATTAGCGACCAATCACTGCACTACCATAGAAATAGATATCCATCATCATAAGCCATCAACAATATTTGCAAGGGCAAGGCAACTTCGAGGCTGTCAGATTCATTTGGATCCACAAACACAGAAGAGGAAAGCAAATGAAAACAAGAATAGAAAAGAAAAAGAAAACTTCAATTCAATTCAAATAACAATGAAAGAAAAGATCACTTACACCGGTGTCACCCTCAATACAAGCTTGTTCTCATTCCTCCATGAATGTCTCCTCTCCTCTCAATTACATAAATAAAACAAAAATTACATAAGAGAAAACCTAAAACCTAAGTTACAAACTACAGTATACCCTAAATTATACTCTTTGCTTGGTTATTCCTTTTACGCTCTGAAAACCAAGTATTTATAGGCAAAACCCAATAGGGAGGAGCGTACGATGATAGGGGAGCAAACGCTCCCCCAACTCCTCTAACAAAGCCGCGAAAATGCGGCATTAGTCGCATTTTTGCGGCCTAGGTATGGCCAGGTGGCCACACCCGGGGGGTGCATGTCTCTGGTTCCTCAATTTTCATTTATCTTCAGCTGGATTTTCAGTTTAGGTCCATAATTTTGATGAAACTGCCTTTGATCTTTGGCTTTAACCGATTGATTTGTGAAGATTTGTCTTAACTAATTTTCAACTAATTTTATCTTCTCTGATTTGCTTCGATCTGCCCTGATTTTCTGATTTTGAAATAATTCTAAATTAGATCAGAATTTTGATTGGCTTTTGGGCTCGTTTCTCTTCCCTCTTCTTTAGTAATGGGCCTTTATATAAATTAGATAATAATTAGGATTAAAAGCAGAGTTTATTATATAATAAGTATGAGAATGTGACAAGGAATATGCAATATCAGCTCACACCCCCATACCTATTTTTTGCTCGTCCTCGAGTAAAACAATAAAACTAAATCAAAAATTATTTGACCACTTTCGCAGGTCACGTGATTGCACTAAGCATGTGCAATAAGCCGTTAAACCTCTAGGTTCCCCCTAGAGGACGAGTTTTATCTCGTGAGGATTTTCAGTGGATTACACCTACAAAATCCGTAAAGAAAGAGAAACAAAGAGTAAGTATTTTCGAAAAATATTTGAAAGAGAAAAATATTTAAAATATTATTGTAAGAGTTCAAGTAATCTATAAGTTATAGGAAAACCGAGCTTTTCATTCATAAACTTAATCTCTATTCAAAAATTTATTATCAATCAAAGGAAGAAGTCAACTTATACTTCTCATCTAGTTTATTACTTTACCCTAAGTCATTTGCACCTTTGTGACCGTGAAATTTTGACTTGGGGTTCTTTAACTCTAACTCTTATGCCTTTATTACTTTTTTTTAATTTTGTGGTGATACTATTTCTTAGTTCTATTAGGCTTTCTAATCTGCCCATGTAATGAGTCTTTAATCAGTGACTCCCAAACCAAATGGTCTTAGGGCACCGGGTGAGAAAACACCCAAGGACTTAAGAACTCGAGC
The DNA here is from genome assembly GCA_038442645.1 of Agave tequilana. Classification (NCBI taxonomy): domain Eukaryota; kingdom Viridiplantae; phylum Streptophyta; class Magnoliopsida; order Asparagales; family Asparagaceae; genus Agave; species Agave tequilana. The sequence goes on from JAVJIF010014983.1 coordinate 104,432, forward strand.
AAACAAGGCCCCAAAACTAAGGATTTTATTATATGCACCACTTTTAGGTGTGAATACTTATGCTTTATGAGGCACAAATACCCAGCTTAATCAGAGAATTTATATATATATATATTCTTTTTCTTTTTTCTTTTTTAATAAGCCATAAAAATCTTTATTTTTGAACTCTAAGTGTGTAAGTGTATAAAGCATGCATATATCATTAAGGTAAAAATCAAGACTAAATTACTTTTTTAAATTTTCTTCCTAACCTTAGAAATCAAACAAATAATCTTATTTTGACCAAGTATGAGAAATTCTAGTTATAATTCTCTGATTCCTTAAAATTGACTTAATTTCTTACAAAAAATATGTCAAAATATTGTTTCTATTTTCAAAAAGTTTTTAAAAGTAAAGAAAATGTTAATAATAAATTTTTTAATAATAAAAAGAAAACCTAAGTTATGTTAGAACCCTCCCCCACACTTATCTCATGCATTGTCCTTAACGTATGAATTAATGCATAGATGCATGAAAAAGAAGAAAGGGAAAGAAAATATTAACTTAAGGTGGTGGTTCCGGTGGTGGTTTGATTGGTCCACGAAATGCGGCCCAATCTAATTTGCGTGAAGCTCGGAGGAACCCACCAGAAACCTCTCTAATATAACCCACTAAAATTATGTATATATGAGTGATTTTTATTAAGAATTTTACACCATCTAATTTTGAAATTTTCAAACTAATTTCAGAGTTATTATTATCAACACCTCTGTCCCAAAATGGAGTATGAAAAGATGGAATGATTGATCTGGAATCATGAAGGGCTTGAACTACAATTGACTCAAGAAAATGATTGAAGTCAAGTAAAGGTTCAGGAGTCAAAAATTTGTTTAGAAAGTGGGTCTAAATCATGAAGTTGAAACTCAAGTCTACATTCATTTCCCCACAATAGAATGTGACTTTCTAAGATTGGTGATTCAAGTTCAAGAATGACACGTATGAGAATCAAAACTGACTCTAAAATATTGCTCAAATCAGGTAGCAAAACAGGAGTCAATATTGATTCAGAAATTTAAACTGAATCACAAATTTGAGACTCAAGGTCACATTCCTCATTAAGTTCAATTTCGTGAAAATGAGAACTTGTCAATTTGTCAATAGGACTTTTAAAAGTATGAAATTGGTCAAGTTCAATATAATGATCATAAAAGATTGGTAATTCAATTTCTCGATGGACAGGCACAGATCAAATGTAGACTCTGGAGAAAAATTGAAATCAGGTGAAGATACCGGAGTCATTATTGAATCAGGAAGTAGAATTGAATTACCAAGTTGAGGTTCAAGATCATATTCATTCTCAAGTTCAATTTAAGGAAAGAGATAACTTGCCAAAATGTCAGTGTGGTTTTCAAAATTTGGTGTTTGGGCAAGTTCAAATGGTGTGCTGAAACGGAGTCCTGTTTTTCAAAACAACATGATTCTTTGGCTCTAACAAAATGGTAAGCGACATCAGAAATGGTCAAAGGGTGAGAATGGAGAGTTTTGACCATTATACCTATGTCATGATTATGAGTGATTTGAGCCTGAGTCATGGCTTCAAGCAGCTTTTCATAGTCGATTGGTTCATCGTTTTGTTGCGATTGGACTTGAAAAGATGAGGTTTTATTTTAGAATTTGTGGTGAAATTGTGAGTCCATCAGATTTTGTGTTTGTTGCTCGGACTCACGCATACTCATTTCCAAGATTGATGGTTTTCTATTTTGAACTGGTGGAACTGAGTATGAATCTTGAAAATATTGTGAAATTGGGGAGGCCTGAATTTTTTGTTCGGCCTCCTGCATGACTTCCATGCTCTTTTCTAACTCAGATTTTTCTCCAATGAGTTGGTCTACAAAAGGAGTATAGAAAACAAAATTGGGGAATGAATCTTGTGAAAATTGTGGACAATGTAGATAAGGAGGACAAGTTGGTTGAAAATTGGACTCGGGGGAGGTGAATCCCCATTGACTCTGTGAAGAGTTGGAATTATTTTAGAAATTATGGTCATAAGATTGGGGGTATGGGTTGTATTGATTCGGATAAGTCCAACCCGGTATATTTGGTTGGTTCATATTGTAAAAATTTTGGTTGAAATTATCCGAGTCAAATGGGGTGAAATATGGATTACCATTAAAATTGAAAAAATTGTTGTTATAAGCAATATCACATAAGAAATGTCAAAATCAAACAAGGAGAAACAAACAAATAAACAAACAAAAAGAAAAATAATCTAATCTAAGTTAGGGTAAACTTAGACCTAGATGACTCCTAACTGGTTAGACTGTCCACAGGGGTATATGCCAAATCTGACCACAAGTTAATTAGCCAGGTAGGGACAAGATAAGTGGGAGGTATCCGTGCCTAAGCAATGGGTCTAATTATGTCAGACCACCAACCTTTAGGGTTTGGCCCCTCAATCCCCAACCTTAGACACCGATTTGACAAGAGTCAAATTCTAATCAACTTCCCCCTTAGGTCAGTCTCCTATATGAGTCCGAGATGTCCCTAGGGTCAACGTCTACTCAGCTTTAGTTAGGCTTAGGTTAGTGAGTGAAGAGATTATTTGTGGGCTAAGGGAGGCTAATGACTTCTCTACCTTATCCTGTCTATAGGACAAGCCCTTAAATCAATTTAGTGCAATGTGTATATAAAAAATAACACTTAATCAATATAAACAATTCAAAAGTGTTCCTATACTATATGCTATGCGCACGTACCTTTACTCCAGCACTCTTTAACAGTAATGTAAAATGTAAACAAATTAGGCACGCGCCTAAATGTAAAGTCTAAACCATTTTTGACATTTAATAAACATCAATTTACTGTTGAGGTTAGAAAGTATGTACAGTGAGTTAATCAAAAAAATAAATAGCTGCAGAACTTTAACTTGCAATTCAGCCAACCTGCAAAAATACAGGTTAGTAGTTCACTCAGATTGTCACAGGAATGTAGCAAATCTGAGGGCTTCTGGGCTCTGCTTTCTTGAGCAGAGTTCAGAGCCACTTGTATGTCCAGTGCAACAAAAATTTTCTTGATTTTTGTTACCGCACACCAAGAACAAAATGTAAATCTAAAAAATAAATAACTTACCGTTCATCCCCGGTAACGGTGCCAAAATTTGATTGAGGTTTTAGCTGCACACAAAAATATAGAATTTCAGAACTTAAAATAAAGAGTGCGAGTACTCAATACTATCACAATAGCAAGTGGCTATGCGGGTCATGATCCACAATGAAGGACTAGCGATGGAAGTTTTTTTGGCAAGTACTCTTTTAAGTTACATTCAATGGTTAAAGATCTTCTTTTAATTCTTTAAAAGAAAGAGAAAAATGGAGTTACAGTTAGGTTAGAAAGAAGGTGTTAGATTGAGAAGATGGAGAAAAAAGAAAATAGATATATACAAAAAAATCGAAAAGAGTGATAAAAGAGTTGGGTGTTGATGGTTTAGGTAATCTAAACTAAAAAATTAAAAGAAAGAAAACTAAAACCTAAAAAACTTACTTACCTCTTCGGCATCTGGTTACCTTCGACCCGTATTGATGATGTACCTTTATTTGAAGGTGAGCAAAGTATGACAAACATGATCTTCCCCATTCCTGATTTACACTATAAAATGAAGGGGCAAGCGACACTAACATAGAAATTGATATCCATCACTATAAGCCATCAACGACACTTGCAAGGGCAAGTCCACTTCGAGGCTATCAGATTCATTTGGATCCACAAGCACAGAAGAGGAAGCAAATGAAAACAAGAATAGAAAAGAAAAGAAAACTTCGATTCGATTAAAATAACAATGAAAGAAAAGATCACTCACACCGGTGTCACCCTCAGTACAAGCTTTTCTCATTCCTCCATGAAAGTCTCCTCTCCTCTCAGTTACATAAATAAAACAAAAATTACATAAGAGAAAACTAAAAACATAAGTTACAAACTACAGTATAGCCTAATTTCTACTCTCTCCTTGGTCGTTCCCTGTACGCTCCGAAAAACCCAATATTTATACGCAAAACCCAACGGGGAGGACCGTACGAAGATAGGGGGAGCAAAAACTCCCCCAACTCCTCTAACAAAGCCGCGAAACACAACATTGGTCATGTTTCCATGGCCTCGGTATAGCCAGGTGGCCACACCCAGGGGGCACACGTCTTTGGTTCCTCAATTTTCGTTTATCTTCAGCTGGATTTTATGTTTAGGTCCGGAAGTTTGACAAAACTACCTTTGATCTTTGCCTTTAACCGATTGATTTGTGAAGATTTGTCTTAACTAGTTTTCAACTGATTTTATCTTCTCTTATTTGCCTTGATCTGCCCTGATTTTCTAATTTTCAATTAATTCTGAATTAAATCAGAATTTTGATGGGATTTTGGGCTCGTTTCTGTTCCCTCTTCTTTAGCAATGTGCCTGCATATAAATTAGACAATAATTAGGATTAAAAGTAGAGTTTATTATCTAATAAGTATGAGAATGTGATAATGAATGTGTAATATCTGCGACCGATTAGTAGTGGATCAATTAGTACTTAGAAACCATGAGCTTTCTTTTGTAGCTTTTCTTCTCATTTTCACTTTGTTTTAAAAACCATTCTTAACATAAAAATACCATTTTTATTTCATGTTTTTTCATTTTCTACTTCTCTTCTTCTTTACTTTTATCTAGTTTTTAAATAATTTTCTAAACCACTTCACGACTCTTTACACTTCTTGTTTTACATTGTTTTTCTACCTTGTTTTCTTCCACTGATTTACAATCACTTTTTATTTGTTTTCTCATCGCCGTTTCATCGCCTTCTCCACCTATCTCTTCTAGATTTCTTTTTTTTTTCTTTTCTCATTCTTTAAACAAAGAAGAAATGTTAACATAACTCTTGAATAAGAACTGTTAATACTTCTATCACCTCTCGTCCTTGTGGATTCAACCCGTTGATCCAATGCTATAACGAAAGTATCGAGGAAACATTAGCACACATATAATTTCATTGATTTCATAAAAACACACGTTTTCCAGTGTTGGTTCCACCCAAACAAAAAATTGGCACCATTGTTAGGGACGTGAATGGTTTAAACTCACGTTTTTGTTGACATTTTCTTTCTATTTTGGTGCACAGGTCAACTTTTACACGAACCGAATATTGCAGAACACCCATTAGCATTGTAACTCCCTACTCTTGAAAGCAGGGACCCAGCATCTATAGAAAAGCCGCGCAAATGCTAATTTTGCCGCGGTTTCGCCGCAACTTTGTAGCAAATATGTATCACGTTTTGCTAGGATGTGTATATTGTAATAGCTAGTGGACTTGTACTATTACTTTCCTGCTTTGATTGCCTAAACACTGCAATAAATTAAAGAACTAAAATACAGTAACTGGATGTGTTTTAATATAGTTTAAACATTTGTATTTAGGCACGTATTAATTTCAATTCTAATATACTATATTTTGTTCTATTGTTATGATTTGGAATGAGGTATACATATGGTATTGCATATAGCATAGGAGACACGTGGGTGACTTATTCACTTTGTGTTATATTCTTGTCTATATAGTACACTTGCACGAAATGAACTTAAGGGCATAACCCAATGCAAGATAAGGTTGGGAAGCCATTACCTTTCCTTAACCCAAAAATCACCTCCCCACTCACAAAACCCAACCATAATAAAATTGATAGACGTTGTCCCCTAGGGACATCTCGGACTGATTAAGAGATTGAGCAAGGGTGGAACTTGTTTGTATCATACTCTTATAAAATTGGTATCTAAAGTTAGGGATTAAGAGGTTACATCTTGAAGATACCGTGGTTTGACGTAATTAAGGCCCATTACTTAGCACGGATATCTCACACCGTATTTTGTCCCTACCTGGCCGATCAGCTTGTGGTCGGATTCATACAATAGCCTCCCCAGAGTAATCGACCAGTTACGAGTCGTTTATGTCAACCTTAGTATAGACTTGGTTTTGTTTTTTCTTTTTTTTTTTTTGTTTGTTTGCTTTTTCTTTTTTGTTTATGATTGTTTGTGCAATGGATCTCAACAATAATTTTTGTTGGTCCAAGGTTACAATCACCCGGTTTTATGATTTTGATGATAGCAAAATATATGTGGTTATTTGTACTAATCAAGTTCAAGTGGTTAAGCTTATTTCAGGGTTTTAAGGATTCAAGGAGTTTCTTCCTCTAAATAAGGTATTGGAGACTCAAGAAGACTCAAATACGGGATAAAAACTCAAAGCACTCAAACGTCGCTAATCGAAAGCCCGATTGAAGATCTTGTGGTCACCTAGAGCCTTGTAAGATATTAGTTTTGTTAAAGTGTAGAATATGATAGTAATGCTCAAGAAGTTACACACACAAAATACACGATTTCAAAAAATACAAGTTTTGGTAGTATTGGTATTTTTACATGTTTGGCATTGATACATGTCTCATAATTTTTTTAAAATTTTATATCAAGTTTAGAACATGTATTTCATCACCTATATATTGCTTCATCAACCATAAACCAATACACATATTTTGAAAATTGTTTAAATTTAAAAAACCCTTCGTAAAACTGTTTCAGGCCAAAATGGTCGACCTCCCGGTCGACCGTTGCCCATTGCAGGCCATATGGTCGACCGGGCCTTTGACCAGGGGTGTGCATGTTTGTGCACATTGTCGGTTGACCGACCGGTCGACCGCCAACCCTTGCGGTCGACCAACTGGTCGACTGACTGAGAGACCCTAACTCTCGGTTGGGGTCGGTTGATTGTTACACAATTTTGCATATTTTACCATATCATTCCCATGCATTTTTGCAAATAAAAATATGATTTTAACTCATCTTCTCTATATTTTTGCAGGTCCACACTCAAAAGGAGAAAAAGCCCAAAATCTCTTTAATTAGCAATAATTAAAGAGATTAATTCAAAAGCCCAAAAAGAGCTCAAGATTTAAATCCAGAATCTAGAGAGATCCACACGCCAACTCAACATTCTAGAAGGCCACGTGCATAACAACTTCGTAACAAACCTGCAACAGAATTCTGTTGCCCAACAACTTCAGTTTTGCCGCAAATTCTAGAAGAATGCCGCAATTTTGCGGCAAGGATAAGGTTGTTGGATCCCAGATTTTGCGCCAACAGACTGGATCTCGAAGCTTCTCTCTGAGCCTATAAATATTGGACCAAGGACCTACGAGCAAAGACGGAACATGAAGAGAAGGAGATTAGAGATTAGTTGCATGTATTTTCTTAGGATTTTCTTTAGGTTTTAGTTCTCCCTCTTCTTCTTCCCTAGAAATTTTGTAAAGAGAGAGTTTGTAAGAGAGAGAAAGCTTGTGTACATCAAGGAGGTGACATGACTTGTGAAGCAAGGATTCATCCATTCTCTTCTCTCTACTCTTGCATTTTCTAGTATTACTTGCTTTCTTTACTTCTTGCTTTACTTTCTTGCAATTTAATTCATGCTTTGTTTTACTTTTCTTATGGCTTGTAGCTAACTTCTTCTACATGTGCTAGCTAAACCACTACCTTGCTAACTACTATCTCATGGGTGATTGCTATCTTTAATCTTGCAAGTTGGATGGTCTTCTCTTCTCCGACGAGTTAAACCCCCCGTCATCCAAGTGAGAAAGTAATTAGATCAACACGAAAAGCCGAATCTATGCCGATGAATCAACATGAGGCACGTATTCATTATCACGGAGTTTAGTAAGTTGTAGCAAGGAGTAAGGTTAGCTAGCCATGTTTTTCTCCGTCTTCAAAGTTTTCTTTCTTTTAGTTTTTTCCAAGCAAATCTCTTCTTGATTTCTTTTCACTTTTCATCATGACAAGCCACCCATTCTTTCATTTCTTGTTCCATGATTGTTTTATTCTTTTAAAGAACAAAGAAGACACTTCGTTTACATTTCTTCACTACGGACCGTAACGCTTCTATCGCTAGCTCTCCCTATCACGGAGTTTAGTAAGTTGTAGCAAGGAAGTAAGGTTAGCTAGCCATGTTTTTCTCCGTCTTCAAAGTTTTCTTTCTTTTAGTTTTTCCAAGCAAATCTCTTCTTGATTTCTTTTCACTTTTCATCATGAACAAAGCCACCCATTCTTTCATTTCTTGTTCCATGATTGTTTTATTTTAAAGAACAAAGAAGACACTTCATTTACATTTCTTCACTACGGACCGTAACGCTTCTATCGCTAGCTCTCCCCGAGAATCGACTCGGTATAGCCCTATGCTATAGCGGAGATAGGAAAGGGTACATTGAACATATTGAATACATATGTGGAGTAATTGAATACTTGAGGTTGTTTCTAAACCTTATCTCCTTTTTCATTGAATATACATTGTGTGCTAACAATACTTTCTTCCTCCACATTTACATACACCTTTCCCGTCTTAATCAAAAAATGGCGCCGTTGCCGGGGAGAGCAACGGATTTTCTTTAAAGTGAAGAACTAAACGAATCTTCTTCTCTGTTGTAGGTTACAGGTTGAAGAAACAGAAAACTTTGCATTGCAGTGACATATAAGTGGACCTGGGCCTCTGCTCTCGAAAGCAGAGACCAGGATCCCTCAGTTTTGCCGCAAATTCTGGGTTTTTGCCGCAGATTTGCAGCAATCCTGAGTTGACTACTGACCAAATTTCTGCAGGGCTTCTGGTTCTGCAAAATACATCTGCTGCAGTACTTAATTTCCTGTATTCTTCACCATACTCCTGCTAATTATAATAACAGTAAAACATTGGTTGAAACGTTAAAAATTGATTAGACATTTGCATTTCTAGGCACGTGTCTTTTCAATTCATTTACTTTTACTGTTGAAGAGTGCTGGATGCAAGGTACGTAAGCATTGCATGTAGACTAGGAATCATCTCTTGCTTGATTTTCATGCTTTGAGTGAATCCTTGTTATCTATGTTGTATGTTACTATCTATTACACTTGCACAATTCAATTTTAAGGGCACCACCCATAAATAAGATAAGGTGGGGATTTCATCACCCTTTCCTTAGCCCAAAAACCACCATCCAAGCACTCACTAACCCAGCCTAATTTAATAAAAAAAATAGACATTGGCCCTAGGGACATCTCGGACTCATCTAGGAGATTATCCTAAGGGGGAAAAGTGTTGGAATTTTACTCTTGCAAAATCAGTGTCTAGGAAAGGGATTGAGGGCCGAAAGCCCGAAGGTTGGTGGTTACTTAATTAAGGAACGTCTCTGACGGAAAACCTCCCAACAACCTTGCCCTTACCTGGCTGATTAGCTTGTGGTCAAAGTCTACACTAAACCTCCCGTGGACGGTCTAATCAGTTAGGAGTCGTTTTAGGTCCTAAGTCTACCCTAACTTAGGTTAGAATTTTTTCTTTTTTTTGTTTGTTTCTTTTTGTTGTATTTCATTGTGTGATATGGCTTATAATAACAATTCTTTCCATCCTAATAATAATCCATATTTGATTGGTCGCTAATGTTGCATATTTAATATCATATTTCCATACTTATTTTAGAATAAAAGCCTGTATTGTCCTAATTAATTGCTTAATTATTTGCAGGCCCATTCTTTAAGGAGATGAAGAGAAATGAGCCCAAAGCCCACCAAAATTCTGAATTAAATCAGAGTTAATTCGCACACATAAAATCAGGGCAAAATCAAGAGGTTGAAACTGGTTGAGAAGAATCCTCTCAGAATCGATCGGTTAAAGCCAAGAATCCGAGGCCATTTCATCAGAATCCGGAGCTCAAACGACAAAACCAACAAAGGATAAAGCCAAAGGAAGACCCCGGACCGACCCACCAACAGGGTGTGGCCATCTGGCCACACCCTTGCCGCAAAAACGCAGCAAAAGCCGCGTTTTTGCGGCAATCCTGGGGAGTTACGGGGAGCGTGAACTCCCCCGACCTCCTCGGGAGATATTTCCATATTATTTAGTTTAGAATAAAAGCCTGTATTGTCCTAATTAATTGCTTAATTTATTTGCAGGCCCATTCTTTAAGGAGATGAAGAGAATGAGCCAAAGCCCACAAAATTCTGAATTAAATCAGAAATAATTCACACTCAGTAAATCAGGACAAAATCAAGAAGTTGAAAACTGGTTGAGAAGAATCCTCTCAGAATCGATCGGTTGAAGCAAAGATCAAGCAAGTTTGATTCAGAGTCTGACTGGATACATTTTAGTATTCGTATCATAACTTTTGCTACAGAATCTCAATTCTGATGATTCAAGATGATCCAGAAAACAGACTGACAGAGCTACAACTCTTATGTTGATCATTATATTTCTAATTCTATCAGTTGTTAAGTGATATTCAGCAATCAACACGCCAACAAACTGCAGATCAGAACTGAATATCCACATCTACCCTCTCCATTTCTCCTATAAATACCTGCACTCAAGGCAAAAGGGAGACGACCAGACAGAGATAGGAATTTAGCCTAGTTTTCATTTCTTAGTTTAGGTTTTTAGTCTTTCTTTTCATGTAATTTTAGTTTTCATTTATGTAATTCAGAGGAGATCGACTTTCATCGAAGAACAAGACTGAAGCTAGAGCTGGAGTGACACCGGTGTAAGACTTATTTCTTTTCTTTGATTGTAATGAAATCAAATCGATGTTCTTTTTGTGTATGTACTTCTTTTTAGTCTTTTCTTCTTCTTTTTCTATTTTACCTTTCTTTTTGGTACAACTGTCTTCCAAGTGAGTCTAAAAGCATCGAAAGAGCCTTGCCTTTGCGAGTGCCACCGATAGCTCATGACGATGGAATTGTGAGTCTCTCTGTATCATTTCATGATGCTTGCGTATCTTGATGATGTAATGTGGAAGAGACCAACATTCGACTCTTATGGGCTATGCGCTGCTTGCCTCCAATTCAAGGTAACATCGAAGCTAAAACTCAAGGTAAGCTTTTGGTGAAAAGAAGGTAAGTAACTCTTTTATTTCTTTCTTTCATTTTTGTAAATTAAATCACCATCTCTTTAAAATCACTCTTTTTTTTCACCACTTCATTTGTACATATTCGCTTCATTATGTTCTGATTTTTCCACCTTCTTCATCTTTCACTTTCTCTCTAATTTTAACATAATTCTTTTTCCTTTTCTGAACTTAAAAACAGAGAAGAATCTTCGCTTTTCTTCTTAATGATTTCAATAAAGAACTGTAACGCTTCCATCGCAAACCCTCCTTGTGGATCACGACCCGCATAGCCATTTCTATAGCGGAAGAATTGAGCACTTGCACAAGTTTATTATTAGATCTGAAATTTCGTATTTTTTGTGCAGGTTTTGCCTCAATCAAATTTTGGCGCCGTTGCCGGGGAGGGTAAAACGGTTTTTTATTGAAATCTGAATTTTTATTGCAATTTTTTAGAACTAAACGAATTTTCTTCTCTGTTGCAGGTTACAGGGCAAGCAAAGCAGAAAATTATTATTGGCAGTGACATACAAGTGGCCT
>JAVJIF010014984.1:0-137652 GCA_038442645.1 Agave tequilana
GACAAAGTACCTGTGACCTCCAAGCGATGCAGTCTTAACAGGTCCCCAAACGCTTACGTGAACACAATGAAGAAGACCTTCTGAGCGGTGAGTACTAGTACTGAATTTCACCTTCTTCTTGTTCAGAACACTGTGTTCACCTTCCAAGTTGCAGGTAGCAGCACCTTCCAATGATCCCTTCTTTGCAGGAGCTCGCAAAGACTTTTCTCGAGCTCGCAAAGATTTTTCTCCTCCATGTCCGACCTTCACTGCCAGACCTTCGTGCAACCATCATCTGAAGAACTAGAAGTCTCCACCTGACCTGTAACCGTACTACCCTTCAAGTAGTAAAGATTGTCCCGGCGGACGCCCTTCATCACCACCATTGAGCCTTTGATCATCTTGAGAACACCATCTCGTACAGATATCACAAGACCCAATGCTTTTAAAGCGCAATAGAGATAAGATTCCTTTTGAGTTAAGGTACATACCTCACCTCCTTCAATTCTCGTACTATCCCATCATCCATCTTGATACGGACTGTACCCATCCCTTCTATATTACACGGATGATCATCACCTATGATTCTCAAAACTAGAAAACCAGGCCCTGTTCGAGCACACATGATAGGTAGCTCCGGTATCTAAGATTCACTCGGCATTATCTGAGTTACAAACAGTAGGAGTAGTAACAGAGAGAGAGAATACCGATGAATCTTCATCCGATCCATCCGCCTGTGGGAGATTCGCCTCCGTGTTTGACTCCACCTTCTTACCTTTGGCCTTCGGGCATTCAGTTTTCCAGTGCCCTAGTTTCTTGCACAAGGCACACTGATTCTTCTTCAGATTTCTGAAGCCTGATCTGGACTTCGATCTTCCCGATCATCTCTTCCCTTCCTATTGGAACTTCTGCCTCTTACCTCTAATGCCTCTGCTGTTGTGCTTCTCGAAAAAGACTGCCTGTCCTGTCTCCTTGCTTCATAACTCACAAGAGCAGTCGACACCTCACTGTAGTTAAGGGATTTCCTTCCATTGAGAAATGTAAGAGTAAAGGTCTCATACTCTTCCCTAGGAAGAGAGTTCAAAAGTATTACCGCCTTATCCTCTTCACTAGTCTCCACATCCATATTAACTAGATCTGTAAGAAGCTTCATATAGAGGTTCAAGTGTTCATTGACGGAGCATCCACTTTTCATCTGAAACCCATAGAGCTTACTCTTCAACTGCAATCGCGACTCTATACTTTTCGTCAGATACTTCTTCTCCAGGATCTCCCACAGCTGCCTCGCAGATGTCTCATGCAACACCTGATACTTGATGTCTTGTGTCAAACAAGACCTGATCAAGCCACACGCCGAACGGTTCATCTTGTCCCAATCTTCTTCCGTCGTTGATGCGCGCTTCTTCTCTAACCGTAGAGTGTCTTCGAGGTTTGATGTCGTCAGCGCATCCATAACCTCACACCTCCACATACCAAAGTTGTTCGTGTCGTTGAACTTCACCACATCAATCTTTGGATGTGGATTCATGGATCTCACAGATATACTTTCTCCAGCCATCTTCTCAACTGATTCCTCAAACCAATGTGAAAACAAATGGAGTTAGATAAAACAAACTAGATAAAGACAAGATCTTTACCTCCACGCGAAACCCTCGAAGAGTTTTCGAAGCAATCTACTCCTCCAAATTGATTCCTCGAGCAATCTACACGCTGTTTTTGAGATTGACACATGATCCCACAAACAGTCCTAAGGCTGATCCGAGATCGACACACGATCTCCGCCAATCAGCAACAGATGCCATTAGAATCACCAGATGATCCCACGACGAACCTGGAATGCTCTGATACCACTTGTTGTGCGCAGCGGCGGGGAACACAACAACCACTCTTGAGGAATCTGCCCACCTGGAGGAGACTCGATGCAGCCGGAGAAACAACCAACACAACAGGAACAACAACCAATAGAGAAAAGCAATCAACACACAAATTTAACGAGGTTCGGCAACGTGCCTACGTCCTCGGGGCAAGGGAGAGAGAGATTTATTGATTCAACAATCAATACAACTAATACAAGAGGGGAACTTGAGGGAATTCTTGGGAATTCTTTTTGGGATACAATACATGAGGGCTTTTAGCCTCTCTTTTATAGCCACAGAGCCCCTAGACTTAAGGAAACCCAGATTGAATTTGATTCCATCTAAAAAAGGAATCTAAATTCTAAACCGAAAGTCCAAACGCGCCTGTCGGTTGACCAGCCGGTCGACCGACCCATGCCGCGATCGACCGTGCCGGTTGACCGGGCCCAACCAAGAGTTAGGCCATTTCAGTCGGTCGATCGCTTCCTTCCTGTGCACGTTCGTGCACGCCGGTCGATCGGGCGGTCGACCGGCCTCCTCCACCGGTCGACCGGGCGGCCGACCGGGAGCACAATCTAGCCTGCTCCAATGCGCTATTTCTCGCTCCTTGATTTTTGATCTCTATGCTAACTTCCTCTACTCCTTATCTCCTCTCTCCCATAGGCCGGAGATGATGACGACCAGTACAGCCTCTCCATAAGAGTAGCTATTGCTGAAGGGAGACTTGGCACTCTTGAATTGACCATGGATAGTATAGTTCAAGAAATCAAAAAGATATCTCTCAACTTGATGATCGAAGCCTAGCTGATGGTGCGTACGAAGCGGGCGTGAATGTCTATCGAACAATCTTCCTTTACCACCTCCACCTTCATCAGGTAATCCTCATCCACCACTCTATCTCTCTCAAACAATCCTCACCTGCAACCCTCACCACTAACCTAACGATCTCCAAGTTAACCACCCCTACTACTATCACCCCTATATTAACCATCCTCATATCAATCATATCCAAATCAATCACTCTCAAATCATCTATGTCAATTCCCTACATCACCAAACTAACCTACGACATCCCAAATTGATGTCTTGTCCAACAATGAGTTTAGCAACCTCAATTATCTGTATGACGACTTTAGAGATGACCTAGCCTAGGAAGGTATTAGAAATACATTAATCCTAATCCAAATAGGAGAGGCGGGTTTCCTAACCGTCACACGGAAGCTAGAGTCCCTTATCCTACTCATTGTAGGAAATAAGGATACCCAAATCCTCAAGAGTACAGGATGAAAATTGACATCCCTTTTTTAACGAGAATCTTGATATAGAATCCTTTCTAGGTTGGATCTACGAGGTGGATAAATTCTTTGACATAGCTTATATTTTCATGGAGAAATAAGTCAAATTTGTAGCGTACGAGCTCAAAGGAGGAGCAGTCGCATGATGGGATCAATTATAAATCTTATGAAGGCATCAAGGAAAGCAACCCATGATGACATGGAGGCACATGAAGTAACTCCTACAAGGTAGGTTCCTACCACCCAATTATCAATAGATCCTCTGCAATCAATTTGAGCAATACAAGTGTCAGAATAAAGGAGGAGTTCTATCGCTTGGCATCACAGTATGATTTATCTCTGCTGAAGAGCAACAGACTAGGAAATATATCCATGGGTTAAACTACCCCATCCAGAAACGTGTGGTCATCCAAGACATGTTCTCTATCGATGAAGCCCAAAACAAGGCCATGAAGATAGAGAGGTTATGAAGCGGAGTTTCACCTTTAGGCATCCTTTATCAATCGAAGATCTCATAGGAGACGAAGGAGTCCCGCTGAGCTCCATGACGACAAGTCAACCAATAGTACAGCCACTGGTCAAAGCCTCTACATCGATATCAACAAACCCCGCGATCTCAAAGAGAAAAGACAAACCTTACACCAAGCCCGGGGTTGACAAGTGTTACAGGTGTGACGAACCTGAACACAGGTGTGACGAGTGCCTGAAGAGGAGGCCCATCAATATATTAGACTATGAAGAAGAAGAAGATGTGCTAATTGAGACAAAGCTGGAGGATCCTGATTTCGCTGAAGAACATTGCGATCTTGTCAGGTGTGTTATTCATAAAGTGCTTTGCAGCCAAATATTCCTTCATCACACAGAGATATCAAATCTTCTATTCAAGGTGTTCGGTCAAGAATAAGGTATGCAATCTTATCATTGATAATAGAAGCTGCGAGAATATCGTCTCTAGAGCGCTTGTAGATCACTTGAAACTAGAGACAAAACCGCATCATCATCCCAACAACATTGGGTGGACCAAGTAAGACCCACATATCAAGGTAATGGATCTGTGTCTGGCTTCTATTTTCATTGGTAAATAATATCAAGATTTTGTTAATTGTAATGTCATTGATATAGACAAGTGCCATATTCTTTTGGAAAGGCTAGGGAAACATGACGTTGATGCTACCCAAGAGGAAGGGAGAACATATATGTTTAATTGAAAGGGTAAAAGAGTTGTCATGAAACTAATTCTACCGACTACAAGATCTACTAGAAAAGGGTGCGTTCATTTGTACTGGCGCAATCAAAATGATAGAAACTCGAGGACCAGTTTTTTTTAAGAGGAACAGACTGATATAGGAGATCAAAAAATAAAGTAAGACAAACATGCTAAAAATACTTGACCTGTCGACAGCATTTGTTTGGACTATCTACGGGCTTTTCTTGAGAGACAGGATTTTTCAGACCTGTCAACAGCGCCTCTTCTGGCCAGTCAATAGGCTTTCACAGAAAGTTAGGATTTTACAGTTTTTTCTTGGTTGTCAACAGTCCCCTTCAGCTGTTGACAGCCAGCCCTATTGTGTATCTAAGTATTTGACTTTGTTTAGGATTTTGTTTTGGGTCCAAATTTAGATTCCAATAGATTTTTTTAGTTTTTTTATTTTAAACTATCTTTTTTTATTTTGAATTTAGCTTTCATAGATAAAATATGACTTTTGTTAGTATATAGAAAGGCTCTTGTATTCTTATTTGTAATCCATCATTTAATCAATTTTTATGAATCAAAATTTAGATTTCTCTCTTAAATTACTCGTGGATTCAAGTTCTTATCTTTGGCTCATGGATTCGGGTTGTCTTAGTTGTGAATTCGAGTGTTGTATTCGTGGATTTGAGCTCGATTTCTCTACCTTTAGGGTTCTTCAGGGTTCATCAGCGTTAGAACAAGATCTAGCTGGTATCGTTAGTCTGGTCTTGCGTCACGAAATGCTAGACATCGAGACTCTCTACACTCTTGTACAATTTCGCAAAGCATCCTGCTGCTGCAGATGAGTCCTTGCCGAGGAGTTTGATGATGGTCCCCATGGGCATTGTGAGGAAGCTCAGCAGGACGTCTACGACATCCTAGTCTGATTCTGCGAGCACCACCCGACTCTGCATCTTGTCCGCCAGAAGCTTCAAGCTCAACTATTTGTTGCTGGCCATGGCGCAACTATTTCCACAAGAAGAACAAACAATTTCATTTGGATCTCACATGTATATATAACAAAACAAACAGTTAAAGTGTGACTCATGCTATCAAGATTCATGGCGCATGATGTAGCTCGGGAGTCTGAGCAACAAGATTTAATTATTTAATGCTTCTCTTAAAATGCAACTCAGAGTGAATCCTAATTAATAGGATTGAGGAATCTTTTTTACCAGGAGAATGGATTATTGATCATCTCTAGGCCCATTACATTACCGTTTAAAATTTGGCACCAGACTCCCTGGAACTTCGAAGCAATGTAACTTTTAGCCTACGTAGTCTGATTTGCCAAAAACAAGCTTCTTCTCATTTTCTTTTTCTTGCTATAAGTATTTGTCAAACAATAGTGTAGGAAGAGGGAGGAAGTCGAGGAAGTTCGGCTCAGATCCAGAAATTCAGCAGCAGTAGAAATAGCAGCTACAGCAGGCGCACGGTCGACCGGTCCGGTCGACCGTCGGTAGAAGCAGCAGAACGGTCGACCGTCGTGCACGGACGTGCACAACATGCACAAAGGAGTAGCGATCGACTGGTCCGGTCGACCGCAGAAGGAGAGCGGTCGACCGCCGGGTCGACCGACTGAAAGTGCCTAACTCTCGGTTAGGCACGGTCGACCGACCCGGTCGACCGGTGCATAGGGTTGGTCGATCGACCGGTCGACCGACAGTCGGGTCGGGCTGCTTCAGGAAAGCGCTGATTTGAAGCCTATTTAAGGGCTGAATGGATTTTTTAGGGTTCATTAGAGAGAGAATAGAAAAGTTGTAAAACTCTCTTGATAATCAGATCTGAAAACTTGTATTGATTACTAAAAATCAATAGAAATCTTCTTTCTCTTGCCCCGAGGACGTAGGCAAAAAGGCCGAACCTCGTTAAATCTGAGTTTGTATTCTTTCTCTGGGATTGTGTGTTTTTACTATTGATAGTATTGTTCTTTTGCATCTAAGATTTAGGGTTTTCCTCTTTGTGGTTGTTGTCGGCGCACAACAAGTGGTATCAGAGCTTCCCAGGTTCTTCGTGGGATTTTCTGGCGATTCGGAGGACATCAGGTGCTGAATTGGTAGAGATCGTGTGTCGATCTCAGATCAGCGATAGTCTTGTTCATGGGATCGTTTGTCGATCTCAGAACAACGTAAGGAGTGCTCAAAGAATCATTGGTGGAGTAGATCTGGACAGAAACTCATTCTAGGATTTCGTGAGAAGGTAAAAATCTAATTTTTATCAAAGTTATGTATCTATCTTTGTTTGGTTTCCACATACATAGAGGATCCAGTTAGATAAATGGCAGAAGAAAGTACATCGGTGAGGACCTGAATCCTCATCCGAGGATTGACGTGGTGAAGTTTAACGGCACTAACAATTTTGGAATGTGGAGGTGCGAGGTGATGGATGCCCTAAATGCATCGAACCTCGAGCATACTCTACTTCTGGAGAATAAGCGAAGCACAACCACTAAAGAAGAGTAGGAGAAGATGAACCGATCTGCGTGTGGCTTGATTAGATCGTGTCTAACACGAGACATCAAATATCTTGTGTTACACAAGACATCTGCGAGGCAGTTGTGGGAGATCCTTGAAAGGAAATATCTGATTAAGAGTATTGAATCAAGATTGCAGCTGAAGAGCAAGCTGTACGGGTTTCAGATGAAGAAGGGATGCTCCGTGAATGAACATCTAAATCGCTACATGAAGCTTCTTACGGATTTGGTCAATGTGGATATCAAGATAGATGAGAAAGATAATGCAGTAATCCTCTTGAATTTTCTCCCTGCGGAAGAGTATGAGACATTCACATTAACCTTCATAAATGGTAGACAGACTCTGGACTATCATGAAGTGTCGTCTGCTTTGGCAAATTATGAGACGAGGAGAAAGGAGAGATAGCTTTCTCAGTCAAGCTCATCAGCAGAGGTGCTAGCAGTAAGAGGCAGGGGTTCATCTAGGAAGGGAAAAGATGATAGAGGGAGATTGAAATCCAGGCCAGGTTATAGGGATCTGAAGAAGAACCAGTGTGCCTTCTGCAGAGAATTAGGGAACTGGAAAGTGGACTGTCCAAAGTTCAAAGGGAAGAAGAAGAAGTCGAAGACTGAGGCAAATCTTGCAAAGGTGGTTAGTACTCAGAGCAGTAACTCATAGGCAGGTGGATCAGACTCAGACTCGTCGGTTTTTTTCATTCTCAGTCACTACTCCCATCGTTGGCTACTCAGGAGATAATGAGTGGATTTTGGATACTGGTGCTACATACCATGTATGCCCTAATCGGGATTTGTTTTCTAACTTTGAGAAGCTGGAGGGGTGTTCAGTCGTTATGGGCGATGATCATCCATGTATCATGGAGGGTGTAGGTACAATCCAAATAAAAATGTTTGATGGGATGGTAAGGGAACTGAAGGAAGTGAGGTATGTACCTCAATTGAAGAGAAACCTAATCTCTGTTGGTGCTTTGGAAGCATCAGGTCTGGTGATATCTGTTCGAGATGGTGTTCTCAGGATGATCAAAGGCTCGATGGTGGTAATGAAGGGCGTCTATCGGGACAATCTCTACTACTTGAAGGGTAGTACGATTACAGATTAGGTGGAGACTTCTAGTTCTTCAGATGATGTTTACACGGAGATCTGGCAGGAGAAGGTCGGACATGGAGATGAAAGGTCTTTGCAAGTTCCTGCAAAGAAGGAATCATTGGAAGGTGCTGCTACCTGCAAGTTGGAAGGTGAACACCGCGTTCTGGACAAGAAGAAAGTGAAATTCAACACCAGTACTCACCGCTTAGAAGGTCTTCTTGATTGTGTTCACGTAAGCATTTGGGGACCTGTTAAGACTGCATCGCTTGGAGGTCACAGGTACTTTGTCTCTTTTATTGACAGTTTATCTAGGCATTGTTGGATATATCCCTTGAGACAAAGGAATGAAGCCCTAGAAATGTTGGTGAAGTGGAAAGGAAGAATGGAGAAGCATATTGGTAGGAAGATCAAAGAGCTGCAGATTGGTAATGTTGAAAGAGACATGAACCAATTCCTACGATTTGGCCAGAACACTGGTATTGTTACTCACTTTACAATAGGTATACAAGAGGTGGCTAAGAAGTAAACAGTTCCTTGCTGGAGAAGGTTCGGTGGTTGTTATCTAATGCAGGATTAGACAAAGCGTTTTGGGCTGAGGCGATTATGCATGCTAGCCATCTCATGAATAAATCGACTGCGATAGGAGGTAAAGCTCCATTAGAAATTTGGTCTGGGAAAGCTGCTCAAGATCATGGTTTGCTGCGGGAGTTTGGAAGTTCGACCTACTTCAGTGCCAAGAATGGCAAAGTGAATCCGCGAGCAAAGAAGTTTGTGATTTTGGGTATCAAAAGGAATAGCTACAGGTTATGGGACCCCGAAAATAAGAAGATCGTGTTGAGTAGGCATGTCACATTTGGAGAAACTTCAGTGTTGAAGTCCACCGTCTCTCAGCAGGTGGAGAGGATGGAGACCAAGGAAGTATCGCAGCAGGTGGAGGTTGATGTTACTCTACCATCTCCAGTTGGCTCGGCATTAGAGAAGACTTCACCGGATGTGACACAGGGTGGAGATCATGTAACCAAGGTTGATGCTAAACAGGTTGAAGACATTGCTGAGGATGTCGAGTTGTTTGCAGCCATTGGAACCAAGGTAAAACCACGCTTGTGGGTAAAGAAGCATGAATCTCACGCTTGTGATCGCGACAAACTCAAGTTGAAGGTCGTTGTTCTCCATGATGGTCGTGAGGAGGTTCATATGATTCAGTCAGATAGGTTCACTGCTGCAGATCCGGGTACAAGTGTTTGAGCTTGATGGAGCTCATTTCAATAAACTACGATTGGCTTGATCCTTTGGGCAAGGTACGTAGGCAGCCGTAAAGGCGCAGCCATTTGATGATGCAACCCGTATGAAGTTGATTGGGTTCTCGAGAAGCTGTTTGGAACTTCACGTAGAGGTGAAGAGTTATGACCGATTGGAGCTTCACGTAGAGGTGGAGAGGCTTCACGTAGAGGTGGAGTGTTGTGGCCCATTGGACTTCACGTAGAGGTGAAGAGTTGGACTT
The DNA here is from genome assembly GCA_038442645.1 of Agave tequilana. Classification (NCBI taxonomy): domain Eukaryota; kingdom Viridiplantae; phylum Streptophyta; class Magnoliopsida; order Asparagales; family Asparagaceae; genus Agave; species Agave tequilana. The sequence goes on from JAVJIF010014984.1 coordinate 9,420, forward strand.
CATGTAGAGGTGAGGTGTTGTAATCTCGATGAACAGGTTGATCTTCTGGTGAGAAGATGTTGAGCTTACATAAGAAGTGTGTCACGCCCCGCTTCCCAAATACGCTAGAGCGGAGACGCAACACGAGTCGGCGACGTATATACGCGAGGAAAATACCCCACATATACACGCTAAGCCTAAATTAGCCTGAACAAGCTATAAATCAGAACTAATAATCATCGATTACTGCAATAATACATATCCATGACAATCACAATGATAGCAGATGAATAATGACAAGAAAATGGCAGCTGAAAGCGATAAAGGGAAAATCATGAAAGTAACAGGAATATAACAGAAATGAGGATACCAGAACAGAGAGGGACTCAAGCTCCTCGCATTATATATGAGCGCAACGAACATCTGCACAACAGAAACAAACCGTCCAATATCTGGACGTGCAAATTCAGGGTCGTCAGAACGCGACCTGGTGAGTGTGTGTGTAAAGGGAAAAGCTCTTGCAGAAGAACAATGTGCATAAATAGTAATAAGAACAACTGCTGATATAACAGACTGAATAACAAGATACATAACTGCACTGTAGTATGACTGATAATCAACATGAATAAAGATAAAAGACAACTGTCACAATAGTAAACAAGCAACTGATGTCAAAATATGTAACCTATCACATGTCACTAGGCTGGTATCCAAGTCTGGTCATAAATCTGGTCCTGGTTACAATCATGGGTCTATCATAATGATATAAATAGGTATACAATCAGGTGATTACGGTCAGTCACAAAGCATCAACAGTTTATTATTAATTATGTCAGCGAACACCAATTGTCACATGTAATAGACGCATCCCATACTACGCCTACCAAACATGCCAATCGATGCCCTAAATTATTGAAACTGATCGGTTGGAGACATTGTCCATGCTTTAGGTGGGTCCCGTGCATACCCGGGACCACGGCCCAGACTCCTGGCGCTGAATCAGGACCTACCGCAAGGTAGTCAGGAACATGTAAACAGGAACAGGTACATGTATAACATGTATAACAGGAAACATGACGGGGTGCCAGTCACCCACGGGAACCCTGCAGTGGAACCCTCTTTCGGCTGCGCAACCTAAATCCTAGGTCCACCCAAAATATGGACGTTATCTCCTCCATCAGTCTCCCCAATCCCAGTGTAAGTTATTTGTTATCATGTTTTAGTTTATCAAGATTATTTAGTATACATGTTTCTTAAATCTCTGGGATGACTCAGTGGTGGTCACGGTAACAATATCAACATGTGAAAGTCAGGGTACCGGTATAACAGGAGTATAATATATATCAAGGTACAGGATACCGGTATAACAGGAATATAACAAGTGAACATGCGGGTGTTGTTACCGTGCAATAATATTTTCCCAGGAAATTTCAGTAACATGAACATGATAGTTGTCACGTATATATATATTAAGATTTCTCAAGTGAATCAAGATATCCAGGCTGAGTAATGATCTACTGACATGAATAGAATAATCTGAGCAATGTATGTATTCAACTCATATCCTCAAGTCATCGATATTACCATCCAAATCACCACTCAACTAAAATAGTCACATCTAAATACTGATCAATATCCAATGTAAATGACATAAATTCAAGTTCCACTTAAACTCCAACTAAGTCCATATACTGATCCAAGCGTCAAATAATCCGATCTCCAACATCATAACAAGTCCACATCAATATCTGAATGAATCGTCCCTTAAAGCTATTATCAATGAGAGAATAACAAGCTGGAAAGTCCTCTACATGAAATGTATCATCTTATCATAATGCAGATCAGGCTATTATAAAGAACGTAATTCCAATGCCATCTATAACTCAAGTTCAGTCCAACACTGAATAAGTCCAATCGTCAAGAACTCTAATCCTTTAATAAAGCAAGATCACCTCTAACATGTCCTCGGGTAGCTACAATATAGAATAGCTACCTCTGATACTTAACATCAACGACGTATCATCTAATAGACATCAATTACTCAATTATGAACCCAAGTCATTACAACCAACTCATAAGTCCAATAGTTCCATGATCATCAAGTACCAATTCACATCGAGTAATCTGATACAATAATCACCGTTCCAACATATATCAATAATCATAGTTAGTTCTCTCACTCCATCAATCTAATCTGATTCCCAAGTCTTCACAATTCCCTCTTCTATTAAGATCAATCATAATATCCCAACACTCGGTATCACAACATATTCATGCATATAAGTTCTATCATGATATCTCAATACTATGTACCATAACATATATATGTATCTAAGATCTATTCGATCAAGTCATTCCATCCAATATCCATCTCTAGAAATCATGTACATCCTTCTATATCCATTACATAACTCATGGGTGAAGTCCACAATCCATAAAGAGACTAAACACAGCAATCTGCCAATATTAGTCGACTAGAGGGAAGTCACTAGTCGACTAGAGAAGTATTAGTCGACTAGTCAAGGTGGTCCAAGTCGACTAGGGTAAGGCAAGTCGACTATAAAGGTGATCAAGTCGACCAGCAGAGGAAAATACAGAGAATCAACATAACTTGGAAGTTGTACTAGTCGACTAGGGTTCTGCGGTTAGTCGACTAACAGGGATGTTAGTCGACTATAAACATGGGCAAGTCGACTAACTCCTCTGCCAGAACAGAAATCAGAGATACATCATCACCTATTCCTTTGTGCTAATATATGGATTCAAGCCTCTCTCTTACAAACATTAATATGCACAATCTCTACACTAATGTAGGTACATATGGAAGAATCATAATAAGAATCAAGTACACTTAATAAAAGGAATCGAAAGGAGCAAACACTCACATTGGGGAATCGCTCGCTGCTGAGCGAGTCGCTGTTGCGGTTGCTGTGATGCCGCTCCTCGCTGTTGAACGGCAGGGGAGGGTAGCCAGGGTACTGGAGAAGGCTGCCGTGTTGGTCTCCGACGACGGGCTGGCGTGGATCGGATCTAAACATCACTCGCTGCTCGCTGTTCTGGGCTGCTGGAAACGCTGCCGTGTGCTGATGGTTCTGCTGCCAAGGGACTTGGGCTGCTGTCGCGCGCCAATGGATGAGGGCGCTGCTGATCTGCAGGTGGAGAGGGGGTGCAAGGGGCTGTTGCTTGGCCCGGAGGAAGTCCGGCCGAGTGGAGGATCCGGCCTGCTGTTGTTGGTTGACAGCGGCTGCTGGTGCTGTTGGGGCCGCTGCTGCTCGCTGCTGTTTCTGCGCCAAGCTTCCAGGGGGGATGGATCTCGGCCTGGTGGTGGGGCGGCCTGGAGAGGAGGAGCAGGGCAGATCTGGAGGGGCAGATCTGGATGGTTGTTGCGGCCTGCAAGGAGGAGAATAGGGATCTGCCATGGTGCTGCTGTTGGAGCGGTCGGCTGCAAGGGGGAGCAGCCATGGGGGGAGAGAGAGAGGGTGTGCGACTGATGAGGGGAGGAGGTTAGATTAGAGATTGCTAAATAGGTTTTAGGGTTAGGTTAAGAATCATGAAGGGATTATATAGGGTGAGTATTGGGTTGGGTCTAGACAAATGGGTTAGAATCCGAATAGGTAAATGAGTGTTGGGTTTGATCCAAATGGGTTGAGATCCAATAGATGAGTGAGTATTGGGTCTAAGGTGTAACAGGATAAAGGGTATAGGATCCAATCAGATAAATAGGTGTTAGGCTATGGATCACCAAGTGGGTAAATGAGAAATAGGGTGAGAGGCTAAACAAGGAGAACACCACCACCATCATGATTAGTACAAATGCCAATATTAAAATAAGTAATACCAATCACAAATAATAATTAACAATATCTATTATTACTAACAATAGAAATAATAATACTCCAATAGAAATAACAATAAATAATAATGAAAGAAAAATTTTGCCATTTACTATCTGAAAATAATTTGCATATTCAACAATAATAATCATAAGAGAAATATAAATTAACTTGGTGAAATAAAAATAATCAGTAAATTAAAATAAATACTTTAGAAAAATGAAAATACTGCATTTTAGATTAGGGATATTACATTCTACCCACCTTAATAAAAATTTCGTCCTCGAAATTTCAATAAAGCGGGGAATGATAAAAATCAAATTAGGAAGAAGATGAAGCTTCCACACCACTTCTCACCGCATCAAGACTTCACCACGCTTCCGCTGCGCGCTCTGATTTCTGGTACCGGCTTCAACAAGGAGTAACCAATCTCAAGAGATAGAATTAGGAGAAATGAATAGGAAAGAAGGATGAAATCAAGATGGACATCCAAATCAGTCTAAATGAAGTGTTGGAATCATGGATATCAACAATCAAAAATGGAATTCCAAAGGGAGGACGATCAATTCCAAATGGAGTCAATATTATCATGTGAATAGTATATGTATATTGCAGTATAACTATAGCTTGTTTTTAAGTTTCCGGTAAGAACTAGGTCTCTCTTACGAAACAAGAGTCAAAATTCAAGATCGCAAGTCGAAAACCTAGGCTCTGATACCAAAGAAAACCCTATCACGCCCCGCTTCCCAAATACGCTAGAGCGGAGATGCAACACGAGTCGGCGACGTATATACGCGAGAAAAATACCCCACGTATACACGCTATGCCTAAATTAGCCTGAACAAGCTATAAATCAGAACTAATAATCATCGATCACTGCAATAATACATATCCATGACAATCATAATGATAGCAGATGAATAATGACAAGAAAATGGCAGCTGAAAGCGATAAAGGGAAAATCATGAAAGTAACAGGATTATAACAGAAATGAGGTTACCAGAACAGAGAGGGACTCAAGCTCCTCGCATTATATATGAGCGCAACGAATATCTGCACAACAGAAATAAACCGTCCAATATCTGGACGTGCAAATCCAGGGTCGTCAGAACACAACCTGGTGAGTGTGTGTGTAAAGGAAAAAGCTCGTGCAGAAGAACAATGTGCATAAATAGTAATAAGAACAACTGCTGATATAACAGACTGAATAACAAGATACATAACTGCACTGTAGTATGACTGATAATCAACATGAATAAAGATAAAAGACAACTGTCACAATAGTAAACAAGCAACTGATGTCAAAATATGTAACCTATCACATGTCACTAGGCTGGTATCCAAGTCTAGTCATAAATCTGGTCCTGATTACAATCATGGGTCTATCATAATTATATAAATAGGTATACAATCAGGTGATTACGGTCAGTCACAAAGCATCAACAGTTTATTATTAATTATGTCAGCGAACACCAATTGTCACATGTAATAGACGCATCCCATACTACGCCTACCAAACATGCCAATCGATGCCCTAAATTATTGAAACTGATCGGTTGGAGACATTGTCCATGCTTTAGGTGGGTCCCGTGCATACCCGGGACCACGGCCCAGACTCCTGGCGCTGAACCAGGACCTACCGCAAGGTAGTCAGGAACATGTAAACAGGAACAGGTACATGTATAACATGTATAACAGGAAACATGACGGGGTGCCAGTCACCCCACGGGACCCCTGCAGTGGAACCCTCTTTCGGCTGCGCAACCTAAATCCTAGGTCCACCCAAAATACGGACGCTGTCTCCTCCATCAATCTCCCCAATCCCAGTGTAAGTTATTTGTTATCATGTTTTAGTTTATCAAGATTATTTAGTATACATGTTTCTTAAATCTCTGGGATGACTCAGTGGTGGTCACGGTAACAATATCAACATGTGAAAGTCAGGGTACCGGTATAACAGGAGTATAATATATATCAAGGTACAGGATACCGGTATAACAGGAATATAACAAGTGAACTTGCGGGTGTTGTTACCGTGCAATAATATTTTCCCAGCAAATTTCAGTAACATGAACATGATAGTTGTCAGGTATATATATATATTAAGATTTCTCAAGTGAATCAAGATATCCAGGCTGAGTAATGATCTACTGACATGAATAGAATAATCTGAGCAATGTATGTATTCAACTCATATCCTCAAGTCATCGATATTACCATCCAAATCACCACTCAACTAAAATAGTCACATCTAAATACTGATCAATATCCAATGTAAATGACATAAATTCAAGTTCCACTTAAACTCCAACTAAGTTCATATACTGATCCAAGCGTCAAATAATCCGATCTCCAACATCATAACAAGTCCACATCAATATCTGAATTAATCGTCCCTTAAAGCTATTATCAATGAGAGAATAACAAGCTGGAAAGTCCTCTACATGAAATGTATCATCTTATCATAATGCAGATCAGGCTATTATAAAGAACGTAATTCCAATGCCATCTATAACTCAAGTTCAGTCCAACACTGAATAAGTCCAATCGTTAAGAATTCTAATCCTTTAATAAAGCAAGATCACCTCTAACATGTCCTCGGGTAGCTACAATATAGAATAGCTACCTCTGATACTTAACATCAACGACGTATCATCTAATAGACATCAATTACTCAATTATGAACCCAAGTCATTACAACCAACTCATAAGTCCAATAGTTCCATGATCATCAAGTACCAATTCACATCGAGTAATCTGATACAATAATCACCGTTCCAACATATATCAATAATCATAGTTAGTTCTCTCACTCCATCAATCTAATTTGATTCCCAAGTCTTCATAATTCCCTCTTCTATTAAGATCAATCATAATATCCCAACACTCGGTATCACAACATATTCATGCATATAAGTTCTATCATGATATCTTAATACTATGTACCATAACATATATATGTATCTAAGATCTATTCGATCAAGTCATTCCATCCAATATCCATCTCTAGAAATCATGTACATCCATCTATATCCATTACATAACTCATGGGTGAAGTCCACAATCCATAAAGTGACTAAACACAGCAATCTGCCAATATTAGTCGACTAGAGGGAAGTCACTAGTCGACTAGAGAAGTATTAGTCGACTAGTCAAGGTGGTCCAAGTCGACTAGGGTAAGGCAAGTCGACTATAAAGGTGATCAAGTCGACCAGCAGAGGAAAATACAGAGAATCAACATAACCTGGAAGCTGTACTAGTCGACTAGGGTTCTGGGGTTAGTCGACTAACAGGGATGTTAGTCGACTATAAACATGGGCAAGTCGACTAACTCCTCTGCCAGAACAGAAATTAGAGATACATCATCACCTATTCCTTTGTGCTAATATATGGATTCAAGCCTCTCTCTTACAAACATTAATATGCACAATCTCTACACTAATGTAGGTACATATGGAAGAATCATAATAAGAATCAAGTACACTTAATAAAAGGAATCAAAAGGAGCAAACACTCACATTGGGGAATCGCTCGCTGCTGAGCGAGTCGCTGTTGCGGTTGCTGTGATGCCGCTCCTCGCTGTTGGACGGCAGGGGAGGGTAGCCAGGGTACTGGAGAAGGCTGCCGTGTTGGTCTCCGACGACGGGCTGGCGTGGATCGGATCTAAACATCACTCGCTGCTCGCTGTTCTGGGCTGATGGAAACGCTGCCGTGTGCTGATGGATCTGCTGCCAAGGGACTTGGGCTGCTGCCGCGCGCCAATGGATGATGGCGCTGCTGATCTGCAGGTGGAGAGGGGGTGCACGGGGCTATTGCTTGGCCCGGAGGAAGTCCGGCCGAGTGGAGTATCCGGCCTGCTGTTGTTGGTTGACAGGGCTACTGGTGCTGTTGGGGCCGCTGCTGCTCGCTGCTGTTGTCTGCGCCAAGCTGCCAGGGGGGATGGATCTCGGCCTGGTGGTGGGGCGGCCTGGAGAGGAGGAGCAGGGTAGATCTGGAGGGGCAGATCTGGATGGTTGTTGCGGCCTGCAAGGAGGAGAATAGGGATCTGCCATGGTGCTGCTGTTGGAGCGGTCGGCTGCAAGGGGGATCAGCCATGGGGGGAGAAAGAGGGTGTGCGGCTGATGAGGGGAGGAGGTTAGATTAGAGATTGCTAAATAGGTTTTAGGGTTAGGTTAAGAATCATGAAGGGATTATATAGGGTGAGTATTGGGTTGGGTCTAGACAAACGGGTTAGAATCCGAATAGGTAAATGAGTGTTGGGTTTGATCCAAATGGGTTGAGATCCAATAGATGAGTGAGTATTGGGTCTAAGGTGTAACAGGATAAAGGGTATAGGATCCAATCAGATAAATAGGTGTTAGGCTATGGATCACCAAGTGGGTAAATGAGAAATAGGGTGAGAGGCTAAACAAGGAGAACACCACCACCACCATGATTAGTACAAATGCCAATATTAAAATAAGTAATACCAATCACAAATAATAATTAACAATATCTATTATCACTAACAATAGAAATAATAATACTCCAATAGAAATAACAATAAATAATAATGAAAGAACCATTTACTATCTGAAAATAATTTGCATATTCAACAATAATAATCATAAGAGAAATATAAATTAACTTGGTGAAATAAAATAATCAGTAAATTAAAATAAATACTTTAGAAAAATGAAAATACTGCATTTTAGATTAGGGATATTACATTCTACCCACCTTAATAAAAATTTCGTCCTCGAAATTTCAATAAAGCGGGGAATGATAAAAATCAAATTAGGAAGAAGATGAAGCTTCCACACCACTTCTCACCGCATCAAGACTTCACCACGCTTCCGCTGCGCGCTCTGATTTCTGGTACCGCTTCAACAAGGAGTAACCAATCTCAAGAGATAGAATTAGGAGAAATGAATAGGAAAGAAGGATGAAATCAAGATGGACATCCAAATCAGTCTAAATGAAGTGTTGGAATCATGGATATCAACAATCAAAAATGGAATTCCAAAGGGAGGACGATCAATTCCAAATGGAGTCAATATTATCATGTGAATAGTATATGTATATTGCAGTATAACTATAGCTTATTTTTAAGTTTCCGGTAAGAACTAGGTCTCTCTTGCGAAACAAGAGTCAAAATTCAAGATCGCAAGTCAAAAACCTAGGCTCTGATACCAAAGAAAACCCTATCACGCCCCGCTTCCCAAAATACGCTAGAGCGGAGATGCAACACGAGTCGGCGACGTATATACGCGAGAAAAATACCCCACGTATACACGCTATGCCTAAATTAGCCTGAACAAGCTATAAATCAGAACTAATAATCATCGATCACTGCAATAATACATATCCATGACAATCATAATGATAGCAGATGAATAATGACAAGAAAATGGCAGCTGAAAGCGATAAAGGGAAAATCATGAAAGTAACAGGAATATAACAGAAATGAGGTTACCAGAACAGAGAGGGACTCAAGCTCCTCGCATTATATATGAGCGCAACGAATATCTGCACAACAGAAACAAACCGTCCAATATCTGGACGTGCAAATCCAGGGTCGTCAGAACACAACCTGGTGAGTGTGTGTGTAAAGGGAAAAGCTCGTGCAGAAGAATAATGTACATAAATAGTAATAAGAACAACTGCTGATATAACAGACTGAATAACAAGATACATAACTGCACTGTAGTATGACTGATAATCAACATGAATAAAGATAAAAGACAACTGTCACAATAGTAAACAAGCAACTGATGTCAAAATATGTAACCTATCACATGTCACTAGGCTGGTATCCAAGTCTGGTCATAAATCTGGTCCTGGTTACAATCATGGGTCTATCATAATGTTATAAATAGGTATACAATCAGGTGATTACGGTCAGTCACAAAGCATCAACAGTTTATTATTAATTATGTCAGCGAACACCAATTGTCACATGTAATAGACGCATCCCATACTACGCCTACCAAACATGCCAATCGATGCCCTAAATTATTAAAACTGATCGGTTGGAGACATTGTCCATGCTTTAGGTGGGTCCCGTGCATACCCGGGACCACGGCCCAGACTCCTGGCGCTGAACCAGGACCTACCGCAAGGTAGTCAGGAACATGTAAACAGGAACAGGTACATGTATAACATGTATAACAGGAAACATGACGGGGTGCCAGTCACCCCGGGACCCCTGCAGTGGAACCCTCTTTCGGCTGCGCAACCTAAATCCTAGGTCCACCCAAAATACGGACGTTGTCTCCTCCATCAATCTCCCCAATCCCAGTGTAAGTTATTTGTTATCAAGTTTTAGTTTATCAAGATTATTTAGTATACATGTTTCTTAAATCTCTGGGATGACTCAGTGGTGGTCACGGTAACAATATCAACATGTGAAAGTCAGGGTACCGGTATAACAGGAGTATAATATATATCAAGGTACAGGATACCGGTATAACAGGAATATAACAAGTGAACATGCGGATGTTGTTACCGTGCAATAATATTTTCCCAGCAAATTTCAGTAACATGAACATGATAGTTGTCAGGTATATATATTAAGATTTCTCAAGTGAATCAAGATATCCAGGCTGAGTAATGATCTACTGACATGAATAGAATAATCTGAGCAATGTATGTATTCAACTCATATCCTCAAGTCATCGATATTACCATCCAAATCACCACTCAACTAAAATAGTCACATCTAAATACTGATCAATATCCAATGTAAATGACATAAATTCAAGTTTCACTTAAACTCCAACTAAGTCCATATACTGATCTAAGCGTCAAATAATCTGATCTCCAACATCATAACAAGTCCACATCAATATCTGAATGAATCGTCCTTAAAGCTATTATCAATGAGAGAATACAAGCTGGAAAGTCCTCTACATGAAATGTATCATCTTATCATAATGCAGATCAGGCTATTATAAAGAACGTAATTCCAATGCCATCTATAACTCAAGTTCAGTCCAACTCTGAATAAGTCCAATCGTCAAGAACTCTAATCCTTTAATAAAGCAAGATCACCTCTAACATGTCCTCGGGTAGCTACAATATAGAATAGCTACCTCTGATACTTAACATCAACGACGTATCATCTAATAGACATCAATTACTCAATTATGAACCCAAGTCATTATAACCAACTCATAAGTCCAATAGTTTCCATGAACATCAAGTACCAATTCACATCGAGTAATCTGATACAATAATCACCGTTCCAACAGATATCAATAATCATAGTTAGTTCTCTCACTCCATCAATCTAATCTGATTCCCAAGTCTTCACAATTCCCTCTTCTATTAAGATCAATCATAATATCCCAACACTCGGTATCACAACATATTCATGCATATAAGTTCTATCATGATATCTCAATACTATGTACCATAACATATACATGTATCTAAGATCTATTCGATCAAGTCATTCCATCCAATATCCATCTCTAGAAATCATGTACATCCATTTATATCCATTACATAACTCATGGGTGAAGTCCACAATCCATAAAGAGACTAAACACAGCAATCTGCCAATATTAGTCGACTAGAGGGAAGTCACTAGTCGACTAGAGAAGTATTAGTCGACTAGTCAAGGTGGTCCAAGTCGACTAGGGCAAGGCAAGTCGACTATAAAGGTGATCAAGTCGACCAGCAAAGGAAATACAGAGAATCAACATAACCTGGAAGCTGTACTAGTCGACCAGGGTTCTGGGGTTAGTCGACTATAAACATGGGCAAGTCGACTAACTCCTCTGCCAGAACAGAAATCAGAGATACATCATCACCTATTCCTTTGTGCTAATATATGGATTCAAGCCTCTCTCTTACAAACATTAATATGCACAATCTCTACACTAATGTAGGTACATATGGAAGAATCATAATAAGATCAAGTACACTTAATAAAAGGAATCGAAAGGAGCAAACACTCACATTGGGGAATCGCTCGCTGCTGAGCGAGTCGCTGTTGCGGTTGCTGTGATGCCGCTCCTCGCTGTTGGACGGCAGGGGAGGGTAGCCAGGGTACAGGAGAAGGCTGCCGTGTTGGTCTCCGACGACGGGCTGGCGTGGATCGGATCTAAACATCACTCGCTGCTCGCTGTTCTGGGCTGCTGGAAACGCTGCCGTGTGCTGATGGTTCTGCTGCCAAGGGACTTGGGCTGCTGCCGCGCGCCAATGGATGAGGGCTGCTGATCTGCAGGTGGAGAGGGGGTGCACGGGTTGTTGCTGATGCTGGTGCTTGGCCCGGAGGAAGTCTGGCCGAGTGGAGGATCCGGCCTGCTGTTGTTGGTTGACAGCGGCTGCTGGTGCTGTTGGGGCCGCTGCTGCTCGCTGCTGTTGTCTGCGCCAAGCTCCAGGGGGGATGGATCTCGGCCTGGTGGTGGGGCGGCCTGGAGAGGAGGAGCAGGGCAGATCTGGAGGGGCAGATCTGGATGGTTGTTGCGGCCTGCAGGGAGGAGAATAGAGATCTGCCATGGTGCTGCTGTTGGAGCGGTCGGCTGCAAGGGGAGCAGCCATGGGAGAGAGAGAGAGGGTGTGCGGCTGATGAGGGGAGGAGGTTAGATTAGAGATTGCTAAATAGGTTTTAGGGTTAGGTTAAGAATCATGAAGGGATTATATAGGGTGAGTATTGGGTTGGGTCTAGACAAACGGGTTAGAATCCGAATAGGTAAATGAGTGTTGGGTTTATCCAAATGGGTTGAGATCCAATAGATGAGTGAGTATTGGGTCTAAGGTGTAACAGGATAAAGGGTATAGGATCCAATCAGATAAATAGGTGTTTGGCTATGGATCACCAAGTGGGTAAATGAGAAATAGGGTGAGAGGCTAAACAAGGAGAACACCACCACCACCATGATTAGTACAAATGCCAATATTAAAATAAGTAATACCAATCACAAATAATAATTAACAATATCTATTATCACTAACAATAGAATAATAATACTCCAATAGAAATAATAATAAATAATAATGAAAGAATAATTTTACCATTTACTATCTGAAAATAATTTGCATATTCAACAATAATAATCACAAGAGAAATATAAATTAACTTGGTGAAATAAAAATAATCAGTAAATTAAAATAAATACTTTAGAAAAATGAAAATACTGTATTTTAGATTAGGGATATTACAGAGTGGTGTGCATCCAGTTGAAGCCGATGATGGTGTTCGGTGTGCTCTACGCAGACTTGGTTGGACCGTCAGCTGAAGACATATAGACTAGATAGAGCTAGTCAGTTGGAGAGTCAATGTTGGCTCATGATGAGTTCTTCGTGAGGTCGTGAAGTTACGGAGAAGGAGCCCACGTTCGGTGATCGGCATGTATGAAGTTCTCCGAAGGTGAAGTGTAGGGAAGGCATGTGCGGTGCATTCCAGTGGATAGCTGAGCTACAGATTCCAAGCTGAGATCGTGTGTCGATTTCGCTGAGATCGTGTATCGATTTCGTCCGGTGCGCGCAAGCCGAGATCGTGTGTCGATTTCGCCAGGTGATAGACTGGGGTATGTTAGAGATCGGCTCAAATTTGGAGAAATCTTCACCGAGGTGGAGAATTGTAGGAAGAGGGAGAAAGTCGAGAAAGTTCGGCTCAGATCCAGAAATTCAGTAGCAGCAGAAACAGCAGCTACAGCAGGCGCACAGTCGACCGGTCCGGTTGACCGTCGGCAGAAGCAGCAGAACGGTCCACCGTCCGGTCGACCGTCGTGCACGGACGTGCACAACATGCACAAAGAAGTAGCGGTCAACCGGTCCGGTCGACCGTAGAAGGAGAGCGGTCGACCGCCCGATCGACCGACTGAAAGTGCCTAACTCTCGGTTAGGCATGGTCGACCGACCCGGTCGACCGGTGCATTGGGTCGGTCGACCGACAGTCGGGTCGGGCTGCTTCGGGAAAGCGCTGATTTGAAGCCTATTTAAGGGCTGAATGGATTTTTTAGGGTTCATTAGAGAGAGAATAGAAAAGTTGCAGAACTCTCTTGATAATCAAATCTGAAAACTTGTATTGATTACTAAAAATCAATCGAAATCCTCTTTCTCTTGTCCCGAGGACGTAGGCGAAAGGCCGAACCTCGTTAAATCTGAGTTTGTGTTCTTTCTCTTGGATTGTGTGTTTTTGCTGTTGATAGTATTGTTCTTTTGCATCTAAGATCTAGGGTTTTCCTCTTTGTGGTTGTTGTCGGCGCACAACAAATTGTTCATTGCTTCTACATGGCAGACAGTCTCAATAGAATGTTGCAACAGAACTTGGAGCGATCTTTCAGTCCTTAATTCGGGGAACCACTGTATGAAAACAGATCATTGTCGTCAAAATAGATTTCTATATTTGATTCGAGCTATGGTCAGGCATGAAGTTATTGTACTACAATTGGATCATTCTCATACCTAGTTGAAATAATATCTCAAGCATGTATGCATCATATAACTGAAACTCAAGAACTAGATGTTTCTTTGAACGATAAAAGCCAGCAACTGTATCTAATTTGGAAAAAGTAAGAGTGTAGCTTACCAATAGTAAATGGTATCCAGCTTAATTGAGGAGATGGTGCACATCTATCATGTCTTGGCTTGGTTCAAGCACAATTTTATGTGAACTTCTGAGCAAGAAAACTAGCTAAGTACGCTAGCTAACTTAACAGTTTACAAACCCTTTGTGAATATACATCTAAACCATGCATATCGCTCAAAACAGTTCATTAAGCAAATTGTTACCAAGTACATTTTATATTCATCAAGTAAAAGAAATAACTCAAGATTATTTGAGTAGAAAATGAACAATTTGAACTTGCTCAAGCTTGGTTCAAATTAAAGCTCATCTTGTTATTAATCGATCAAGCATGCATAATAACATGTGTGAGCTGTTTGAGAAGAATTTGTATCCCTCCGCATGACCTCATGTTGACTGCTTGAAACAATAGCCACAAACTGCAATATATTTCCTGATTCGATTCATGCCTTATTTCCTATCACATGTCATGACACACGTGCAATTTATGTTAGTCAGCATATTAAATGTGTCTAATAGGTGCACTAAATTATAAAGATTGGTGAGACCTAATATTACTCTCTTATTAGGGTTAAGGGCGTTATGGGAAGGCAACTAATCAAAAAGCTATATATAAAGAGGAAGTCCCTCTTTGCAATTATGCATTGATCTCTACCTATTGGATGTTAGGTTAAGCAAAGAGAAGACTCTACTTCTCGTTCTCTACAGTGGTGATCAAGATCCGGGTACAGTTCAACATCCTTCTAAGTTGTACATTTTCTAAAGCATTATCTCAAGATCTATTATACATGATATTGATATCCATGTATAGAGGCAATTGATCCTTATTAAGAATAGTATTAAGATTAGAATCCAATTGCATTAGAATAAAGATTTCCTTATTATTGTTATATTAGAATTGTATTAGAGTTTCTCTTTATCAGTTGTATCCTATATATATATATATATATATATATATATATATATAATATATATATATATTCATCAATAATGTACAATTCAATTTTTTCTTAATTATTGTAACATGGTATCAGAGCCAAGTTTCTTCTAACCGTCATCAACAAATTGTTCACGCACCTGATTAGTCTCTAAAAGTGCATATTTCATACATCTTCACATTTGTGTCATATTAAATTCTGCTAATAACACCTCTCTTGCATGTTTTTACGTCAATGGTGTGCAATGAAAAAGAAGACACTAATCACCATTTAATGGGTGATTAAAGGCTTATAATCCAGCCATTGACTTTGGAGAGCTGATTCATCAAAACCAGGGACCCAAACTAGAAACCGGGAACTGCATCTGATAGGGGACAGACGGGACAGCGTGCGACCTGAAGCGCCGCGCGCGCGGCTCTAAAAGAGCCGTAGATTTTCGCGGCCGTACGAGCGCGGCCGCGCCTTACTTTGGGCCAGGGTTTGCCCTCATTCCCCCTTTCCCCTGGTGCCTATAAATACCCCTTGGGGTTTCCAGAGCAGAAGATATGCAATGTTTTAGGGTAGTTTCATCTCCATTTTAGTTTAGGTTAGTGTTCTTCTTCTTCCTCCTTTATATTTTTTATTTCTTGTAGATCTTGTAATAGGAGAGGGAGTGGTACATGATTAGGAAGCAAGAGTGTTTATAATAGAAGGTGACAATCTATGAAAGGTGCTCTATTAACTTATCTTTACTTTCTTCTCTAACTTTTTTTACATGTTTAGCTAATCTTTTCTCTCATGGCAACTAACTACTAACCACTAACTAGTCTAACTTCTTATTTGATAATCCACATGAATCTAATAGTCTCTACTTGGCCTTGCTCTTGTAAGAGCCATTGATGACTCATGATAATGGATCTAACGCTCTAACATTTAAATCTCTAACAAACTAACATTACTTTATTTCATACTTGTTCTTATTGGGTTTGATAATTTAAGTGTAGCTTGCACTTGTTGGTTGAATTTGGATGTTAAAGTTAACATATGAGCCATGCTTTGTAAAGCTCTTGAACTAAGGACTAGTGATGGCCAATGATACATGTGAGGTAACTATCACTAAGAGGTTAGCATGTTTGTGGAGTCATTAGTAGTTAGTAGTCATGGGTTTGCTTTATCTTTTTACTTTATTTTAAAAATACTTTTAAAAATCACAAACATTTTATCTTCTATATTCCCACTTCTTCGTACTTCTCTTTTCCATTCTTTGTTTTCTTTTCTTTTCATTCTTTCAAATATTGAAGAACCGTTAATATACACGTGAATATAGCGTGTAAGCTTCTATCGCCTCCCGTCCTTATAGATTCGACTCGTTTTAACCTCTATGCTATAATGGAAGTATCGAGGAAGCCAAAGCGCACACACTTTAACTCTTGATTTCAAACATACACTTTTCATGTGTGGTTTCCCCCGATCAAATTTTGGCGCCGTTGTGGGGATGGGAACGGTTTGATTTCACATTTTTGTTAACATTTCTTCTTTGTTTTTGGTGTGTAGGTTAAATTTTAGCATTGCAGAAGTTCACACTTTCTCTTGTGTGGTTGGGTAAATTCTTGAACATTCATATACTCTGCTGCTAATTTTTGTTTATATTACTTATACACTGTAAATAATTTTAAGAATTAAAATATAGAAACTGGATGCTTTAAAATGGTTTAGACATTTGCATTTAAGCACGTATCAATTTTCATTCTAATATACTGTATTTTATTCTTATGTTGTTGTGATATTGATAGGAGGTGTACATATGGCATTGCATATAGCATAGAACAAACACGTGGGTGATTTACTCTCTTTATATGTTTATTCTTATCTATATTGCACTTGCACAAATTGAACTTAAGGCAAAACCCAATACAACATAAGGTGGGAAAGTCATTACCCTCACTTAGCCCAAAAATCACCTCCCACTCACACACACCCAAGCCTAAATAAAATTTGCTAGACATTGGCCCTAGGGACATCTCGGACTCATTTAAGAGATTAACTTAAGGGAGAAGTTGTTAGAAGTTGACTCTTATCAAATCAGTGTCTAAGGTTGGGGATTGAGATGCGAAACCTCGAAGAATAGTGGTTTGGTATAATTAGGCCCGTTGCTCCAGAACGAATACCTCCCACTGATCTTGCCCCTACTTGGCCGATTAACTCATGGTCAGATCTGATAATATACCCCCCGTGGACAGTCTAATCAGTTAGGAGTCGTCTAGGTCTAAGTCAACCCTAGCATAGGCTTGTTTTCTTTTTCTTTGTTTGTTTGTTTGTTTTCTTTTTGTAAGTTGTGAAATAGATTTTAACGACAATAATTTTTTCAATCATAATATGAATTCATATTTCACCCCGACCTCATTTGACTCGGATAACTCCAACCCGGCTATGTACAACATGACCAACCATATATGCGGGTTGGGATTATCCGACTCAATATGACCCGTACCCCCAATCTTATGATCATAATTTTCAAAATAATTTCAACTCTTCATAGAATAAATGGGAATTCACCTCCCCCGAGTCAAATTTTTAACCACCTTGTCCACAATTTTCATTCTTCGATTTGGATCCATATCCTCCTTTTCCTGTTCCACCAACTGAGGAAAAATCCAATTTGAAAAGGAGTATGGAAGCCATGCTTGAGTCCCAACAACAGATTCAAAATTTGCTTAATTCATAATCCTTCCCAAATCAAACTCCATATATTCCTTTTCTAGAATATCCATTTGAAGAAGAATCTGAGCTAGAAGAGCGTTTGGAAGTCTTTTGTGAAAAATTGTAACGATTTAAAAATATGTTGGATTCATCATCTCAGCCAAATTTTCAAGAGTCCTACTCATCTTTTTTAGTCTCACTGATTCAAAATAAACAACCATTAATGCTGGACTTGAGTATGGAACCCTTGCGTGAGTTCGAACAACAATCGCAAAATCTGATAGACTTATAATTTCACCACAATTTCTGAAATCAACTTCCATACTCACCTTTTTAAGAAGAATCAATGGCAAATAGTATGGAAGATATGATTCTGAATCCAAATTCTGTTACACAGCCTATCAATAGGTTAGACTCACTTATAAGCGAATTGTTCAATGAGAGCAAGGAAAGTCTTTCTTATCAACCTTTGACCGATTCTTATATCCTTAACTCTACTGATTAGACCCATGAATCACGTTATTTTGGGAATCCAAATTCAATTTCAGAACACACATTTGAACTTAACCAAACTCCAAGTTATGAAAGTCGCCTAGACATTTTGGCAAGTTATCCCTTTCCTGAAATTGAAATCGAACCTGAATGTGATCTTGAACCTCATGTTAGTAATTCTATTTCACTTTTTGATTCAATAATGACTCTGGTATCTTTATCAGATTGTTTCTATATTTCGGATCAACATTGAATCATGTACCAGTACACCATGAAATTGAATCACCAATATCTTATGATCACACTTCATTAATGGGGAAAGTGTGTGAACATTAATTCTTTGGTTTGGACCCTATTTTTGAATCAATTTCGACTCTCATTATTGACTCTCGACTTGATCATTCTCGAGTCGGTATCGTTTTTACTCCTGATCCGTTTGAGTCCAAATCAATCATCTTCTAAAATCACACTTCATTGTTGGATAAGAATGTTGAAGTAAATGACTCAGTGATTATTTTTGAAAATTGACAATTAGATGGGGATAAATTTTTAAATAAAACCATTCATTCAATCAACATTTTACTGGGTCGTATTAGAGAGGTCACTGGTGGGTTTCTACAAGATCCACGATATCTTGATTGGGCAGCAACGCTTAGCCCAATCCGACCACAACCGGAGCCACCACCATGAGGTAATTTTCCTTCCCTTCCTATTTGTTTCATGTATATACACATTCACGATGCATTGAGGACAATACATGAGATAAGTGTGGGGGAGGTTTACTAACATAGGTAGTTTTAAATTTTCTTTCTTTTATACTTCTTTTTAGGAACTTTTTTAAAAAAATTTGTATAAAAACTTTTATTTTTTTTAAAACTTTTCTTTTTCTTTTTACAAAACTTTTGAAATAAGGTAAATAGTTTTGATTTATTTTTAAGAAAATTAAGATTATCTTAGGAATTAGGAAGACCTAAAATTATGGATTTTTAAACGAAGTCAAATAATAAATCTTGTTTAAATTTTAAGAAAAGAAAGTAAGATTGGAAAGATAATTTGATCATGAATTTTTGCCTTAGATTTATGCACTCCACACTTACACAATTTTTTGGGATTGAACAAAGATTGATAAAGCCATAAAAAATAAAATAAATGATAATAATAGAAATCACTTATTGAAGTTGAGTAATTATGCCTCAGGAAGCATGATTATTCACACCTAAAATGGAAAAAAATAAAAATAATCCCCTTTAGTTTTGTGGCCTTGTTTACTCGAGTCCTTAAGTCCGAGGGATGTTTTCTCATCTGGTGTCCTAAAATCATCTAATTTGGGAGTCACCAGTTAAAGGCTCACTAAACGGGTAAATAAGAAAACTAAGAAAACTAAGGGAAGAAAAAAAAGAGAAAAAATAATTATACAAAAATCAATGGCATGAAAGTTTGAGTCGATATCCCAAAAATTTTTATAGTTCACAAAGTGCATATTTTTCTAAGAGTTTTATGAAAGGTCAAAGAATCAATTCAATTTAAATTCTTACATTTAATTTATAACAAAATTTTACATTTCGACTTAGTTTAAGGAAGAATAATTTCTGGTTAACCTATGACCTTAAAACACTTATATTTTCGCAAAAATACTTCAACACTTTTCTCTATTTTCAAATGTGTTTTCAAAATACCAAGATTTGATTTCTTTCTTTATGGATTTTGTGGGTGTAATCCACTGAAACCCTTAGGAGACAAAACTCCTCCTCTAGGAAAAACCTAGAGTTTAACGACTTGTTGTACATGCTCAGTGCAATCGCGTTACCTGCGAAAGTAGTGTAATAATTCCTTTAGTTTTGTTTGTTTTGCTCGGGACGAGCAAAGATAAGTGTGGGGGTGTGATTAGTCTCTAAAACTGTATATTTCATAGCACATCTTCACATTTATTTCATATTAAATTCTACAAATAACACCTCTCTTGCATATTTCTAGGTCCATGGTGTGCAATAAAGAAGAAGACCCTAAATCACAATTTAATGGGTGATTAAATGCCTATAATCTAGCAATTGACTTTGAAGGGCTGATTCATTAAAACAAGGGGCCCAAAATCAGAAATCGGGAACTACATCTGATAGGGGACAGACGGGACAGCGTGCGGCCCGAAGCGCCGCGCGCGGCTCTAGAAGAGCCGCGAAGACGCGACCTGGGCCGCATTTTCACGGCCATACGAGCGCGGCCGCGCCCTTACTTTGGGCCAGGGTTTGCCCCCTGGCCCCCCTTTCCCCTAGTGCCTATAAATACCCCTTGGGGTTTTCAGAGCAGAAGATATGTAATATTTTAGGGTAGCTTCATCTCCATTTTATAGTTTAGGGTAGTTTAGATTAGTTTTCTTCTTCTTCCTCCTTTTTATTTTTCATTTCTTGTAGATCTTGTAATAGGAGAGAGTAGTACATGATTAGGAAGCAAGAGTGCTTATAATAGAAGGTGACAATCTATGAAAGATACTCTCTTAACTTATTTTTACTTTCTTCTCTAACTCATTTATATGTTTAGCTAATCTTTTCTCTCATAGCAACTAACTACTAACCACTAACTAGTCTAACTTCTTATTTGATAATCCATATGAATTTAATAGTCTTACTTGGCCTTGCTCTTGCAAGAACCATTGATGGCTCATGATGATGGATCTAACACTCTAACATCTAAATCTCTAACAAGCTAACATTACTTTATTTCATACTTGCTCTTATTAGGTTTTGATGATTTAAGTGTAGCTTGCACTTGTTGCTTAAATTTGGATGTGAAAGTTAATATATACGCCATGCTTTGTAAAACTCTTGAACCAAGGACTAGTGATGGCCAATGATACATGTGAGGCAACTATCACTAAGAGGTTAGCATGTTAGTAGAGTCATTAGTAGTTAGTTGCCATAGGTTTTCTTTATCTTTTTACTTTATTTTAAAAATACATTCAAAAATCACAAACATTTTTTCTTCTATGTTCCCACCGTTGGACCCGAGATGATGCCAATTGTTGGACTTACTCTGTTGGCACTTATGGATCTAAAATATGAAGTCAACACAAATACTAAATAAAGAAGGATTAAAGTTAAGCAAATAAATAAACTTGCAATAAAGGAAATCAAATCTCAGAAAGTTTAGACAAACGCAAACACGAGAGATTTATCCTGGTTCGGTCCTCGTGACCTACATCCAGTCCCCAAGCCACCCGCTTGAGATTTTCCTTTATCCTTGATTTTGTATACCCAAAATCCCAACCATGCACACCACTTGACAAATCCCCTTTGCCAATGTGTACACCTTCTCTACAACCAAGAGAACAATCATCACCTTGTACAACTTGCTTCTACACCAAAAAGACCCTCTTGTACAATGATATCTTTGAGGATTACAACACTTCCTATAAGCCTTGGTATAATATGTGAACGTGAACAAGGGCTAGTATAGGAGAAAACTTCAGAGAACTTCACTATAGAGTTGGAATTTGGTGAAGAACTGAAGTGGGAACAGTTTTCAGGATTAGCAGAATTTTGTGGTCAGAAAACTGAAGATTAGAATTGGTATGTGGCCTTTAGATTAACAACCCTATTTATAGCTGCACTCTAGGGTTAGTTAGGGTAGTTATAGGTGCAATTCAAAAGTTTAAAATGTTGGAAAATGTTGCACAAAAGACCAGATAACAGAAACTGTCCAACAGTCAGAAACTGCCTATAGTCGACTTTCCTTTTAAGTTAGTCGACTATACTAGGCAAATTTTCAAAGGGTAGTCGACTAGCAATGGGTATTAGTCGACTAGGTCAAGATAAGCTTAAGTGATAGGTTTCTGGATAACTGAACCAAGTCGACTGCAACTACTTTATAAGTCGACTAGGCCAGGGATTAGTCGACTAGGGAATAGGGTTAGTCGACTACAATTGTCTATTAGTCGACTATGTCTTCTATCAAGTTGACTAATGGATAAACAGAGAGTTGGGTATAAAGTGAGACACAGGATTAGTCGACTAGGATTTGGTCAAGTCGACTACTCTATGGGTTAGTCGACTATAAAGGGATATAAGTCGACTATACAACTATGATATATGTGTGTGTATCAAGGCTTTTGACATGCTATTATACAATTACAAACACATCATATCAACTCTCTTTGGGAAGTCTTGAGCATAAAGAACTCTTCAAATGGCTTGTGTTAGAGCTCCAGATGATTTGCTTCACAAATGTCTTCATCAAACATGTTCCAACATTCTCCCCCCTTTTTGATGATGACACGTTGTGTGCACATGTGCTCCCCTTGCAGAAAATAAGTTATATTTTCCTCCCCCTGCAGAAAATGGGTTATAACAGATATAGAAATACTTTGTTCTCCACCCGCAACAAATATATCGTAAAATATATATATGAAGTATTGTTCTTGACTTCTTATATGGTACCTGCAAGATAAACGTTAGATGGTACCAATCATAAAAGAACATATTAACCTTTAGGAGTCCAAATCCATTTTGAATTTGGTTTTCACCTGTTAGTATACACATAATTGCATGAATTACATATATCATGAATGTATGATGCAATATAGGTATTTTTATCATTAATGCTTAAATTCTTAGGAATCCATATAAACTTATTCTTAATTCTTTTTGAAACATTATTAGATTTTCTTTTCACAAAAGAATCATATGGATTACTAACATATGAAGATTTTTTAATATATTCAATATCATAATTATTATGTGACAACTTTTGAAAAGATAACAAGTCATTCAATTTTTCTTTTCCTTGATTGAACTTAGTCACATTTTTCAACATATCTTCATATTTCTTTTTGAAACTAACATGTCTTTATCTAATATAGAAATCCTTTTCATTCAAAGACATAGTTTCCTTTTTAAGAAAAACATTTTTTCTTTATAAACTTCTCATTATCATTTTTCAAAGATGATATTATGTTTTCAAACTCATCTTTTGAGAGTTTATAGAAGAAACTTTTAAAGCATAACATGAATTTTCATTTAAAAGTTTTTCATTTTCTTTTGATAAAACTTTATTTTTCAGTTTTTCATTTTTCAGATCATTAAATAATTATGAAATACATCTGAAAGTTCAGTAAATGATACCTCATCATCTTCAAAGGGTAACAGAGGTTGACACGTTCAGTGGTTTCTTCTTTGTTAGAGGACGAGGAATCACTGTTTTCCCATGAGGCTTCGTACTCTTTGATCTTTCTGAACTTTTTGCTCTTGTATTTACCTTTATTTTTGAGCAAAGGGCAATCTTTCTTCAAATGACCTGTTTTGTTACAATTAAAGCATTTAATTTACCTTGCTTTAAAAATCTCCTGAATTTCCTTGAAAGCATAGCCATCTCCTCTTCATCTTCATCGGAATTGTCCGTGTCGGAGGATGCATGGAAAGCAAGTTCTTTCTTCTTTGAGTGAGGTTGTCGTTCGTCCTTTTTTCTTTCTTCCAATTGCACTTCATATGCCATTAGATTACCAATAAGGTTTTCTAGCATATAGTTGAGAGATCATTGGCTTCTTCAATTGCGGTTGTCTTCTTCTCCCATTCTGGTGTGAGTGCACGAAGGATCTTGCGAACTTTTTCGACTTGGGTGTAGTCCTTTCCAGGGATGCTAAGGAATTGGTAATGTCGGTGAATCTTGTAACCATTTCTGATATGTTTCATTCTCCTCCGTTTTGAATAATTTAAACCTATAACAAGAACAGATATTTTAGACTCTTTAACTTTATTTGTGCCTTCATGTGTTACCTGAAGAGTATGCCATATTTGATTTGCCGAAGTTGTTGTTGACACACGGTTGAACTCTTCTTTGGTTAAGGTACAGAACAAGGCATTTATCGCTTTGGCGTCAAGGTTCGCATTCCCCTTTTGATCATCACTCCAAGCGTTGTAGTGGGTAGCGGGTTTGGTGTACGGTGCTTCTACGATGTTCCAAAGTTCGTAGTTGAGCGATTGCAAGTAGATCTTCATTCTACACTTCCAATAGTTGTAGTTGGATCCGTCAAATAGCGGTGGATGTTGTGTAGAATGTCCTTCTTTGAATTGTGACGAAGGAAACTCCGTTGCCATCCTTATAGATTGTTGACTGGGTATGCAGGGCTTGTATGCCGGTTCGGGCTCTGATACCAAATGTTGGTCCCGAGATGATGCCAATTATTGGACTTGCTCTGTTGGCACTTATGGATCTAAAATACAAAGTCAACACAAATACTAAACAAAGAAGGATTAAAGTTAACAAATAAATAAACTTGCAATAAAGGAAATCAAATCTCAGAAAAGTTTAGACAAACACAAACGAGAGATTTATCCTGGTTCGGTCCTCGTGACCTACATCCAGTCCCTAAGCCACCCGCTTGAGATTTTCCTTTATCCTTGATTTTGTACACCCAAAATCACCAGCCATGCTCCCACTTGACAAATTCTCTTTGCCAAATGTGTACACCTTCTCTACAACCAAGAGAACAATCACCACCTTGTACAACTTGCTTCTACACCGAGAAGACCCTCTTGTACAATGATATCTTTGAGGATTACAACACTTCCTATAAGCCTTGGTACAATATGTGAACGTGGACAAGGGCTAGTATAGGAGAAAACTTCAGAGAACTTCACTATAGAGTTGGAATTTGGTGAAGAACTGAAGTGGGAACAGTTTTCAGGATTGGCAGAATTTTGTGATCAGAAAACTGAAGATTAGAATTGGTATGTGGCCTTTAGATTAACAAGCCTATTTATAACTGCACTCTAGGGTTAGTTAGGGTAGTTATAGGTGCAATTCAAAAGTTTAAAACGTTGGAAAACGTTGCACAAAAGACCAGATAACAGAAACTGTCCAACAGTCAGAAACTGCCTTTAGTCGACTTGCCTTTTGAGCTAGTCGACTATACTAGGCAAATTTCCAAAGGGTAGTCGACTAGTAATGGGTATTAGTCGACTAGGTGAAGATAAGCTCAAGTGACAGTTTTTGGATAACTGAACCAAGTCGACTGCAACTACTTTATAAGTCGACTAGGCCAGGGATTAGTCGACTAGGGAATAGGGTTAGTCGACTACACATATGTATATATATACACACATACATATATATACATACATACATACTTACATATATATATATATATATATATATATATATATATATATATATATATATATATTATATATAAGCTTTGCCCTCATTAATAATATAGAATTCATTTTTTTCTTCAATTATTGTAACAATTCTATTTTTATTAGTATTAAATCTAATAAGCGGTACCAGAGCATTGCTTTGCTATCTATGTTTTGAGACCAAATCATGTATAAAAATCTAATCCTTCTTATTTCGTTTTATGGTTTTTAACTTGTTAGATCTGAGAAATATTTTGATCTTGATGACGGGGTCTTGATGACCGAGGATTGAATTTTAGGGCTCTAATTTATTTATTTCTTGAAGGATCCCTATATCTGAATCTTTGATCAGATCTCAAAATAGTGGCTTGTTCTGAATTCACCTGGCTATTACTTCTTGGTTGTATGTATGTGTGTTGATCCCATTGTCAAACTTTTGCTTGTTAGTGATTTTTGATCCGTGAGTATGTCCTCCTACTACTTGTTGCTGCTGACTATGGGCTTTCAGTTTGTTGTAAAAATATGAATTTTAATTATATACATATTGGAGAAAGAACATATCAGTTTCTTGGTCTCAAATTATTATTTATCAAGGTTATTAGACACATATGCCTTGATCTTGCTCTTGTGTTAGATTTTAACAATATAATAGATTTTATGCATTCAAAAGAAATTTGTCATTTTCGTATAAAACTTTTATCTTTAAAGTGTTATTAATGATTAATATTTTGTTTATAATATTGGTCAAATCTTAGATCCTATGATCAGGCTTCATTGATAAGATCAATGGGAGAAAGTACTAAGAAGTGAACTAACAAGGATGATATTTTAAACTTTTGTTTTGACCATGACAGCAAGACACATTTGATTAAAAATTAAAAGAGACCTGTTATGGTTAATGTATTATGTTACACTTTAATGGGAGTATATATTGAAATGTAGAGGAATCTATAAAGGATTTAAAGAGAAGGTATCTACTACACAACAAGAAAAAAGAATATAATCCCAATAAAGTATTAAGTATATTTTTTTTTATGTTCAAGTTGTGAATATGAATATCATTACATGTGTTCAATTAAAGAGATTTTTCACCAAAGTTTTATTAGTGAAATAAAATATTATCACATTCTATAAAGTACAGTACTTCAATAGGGTTTATGTAAGATAAGATTAACGATCATTTGAATAAAATCTAATATGACTAGGTAAATTTAATCAAAGGTAAACCATTTAGTAATATATTTTGTTTCATTCTTATTTTGTTATTCCCTTGTTGTGACCCATTAAGATTTACAGTGGTGCTAAGTTATTTAAAACTTTATATATTACCCAAAGATGACTATAAAATTTTTAGGTAACATAGTAGGGCAAGATAGACTGCACATGTCAAAAAGATTAGGATAACCTTAAACTCAATGGATAGAAAGTGTGTGTAATTGAACTGAACGTTGTTAGTCTAGTATTGAGAATGATTTTATCATCAATTAGGTACAATCATAATTAGGCATTGCCCAAAGGTAAGATTAAATTGTTGATTATCAGACCCATAAAGTGAAAAGATACAAACCATGAACATAATCCCACTCTGACTCGACCATCCTAATCTCAGATAAGCTCGTGACAGTAAATAATTAATACATATATATTCACATAAGTATATTATGTACAGTGAATATTAGTACAATCTAGTATTTATTTTCACTACAGTTATGAAACCCACTCTAATCCAAAGACACCCATACTGGAATAAAGATCTTGGCAGAATCTAGAGCAGGCAGTATAGTTATCATGTCATTTTGAATTGAACCTTATTGATGCTCCCACTTATACATAGTGGTTTTATTCTGATGCAACTACCATGTTTCCCACTTGATGCAAGGGTATACAACCAGGCGAGCGAGCAGCTCTATTTGGGGACTGGAAAAAAGTTTAAATGAAGTTCGTGGGAACTAATTTGATTTCTTTTTCCAGACTGCTTTCCTCTAGGTATGATGTCATTTTTAAGAATTTTAATTGTAGTGACAATCTCCATGGTGAACCTGTTAGTTCTGATTTGCTGGTTGGTGGTGTATTCAGATTGACATTGGATGCATCATATGAACAGTTTTTTATCATATGATAGTTCTTCTTATAATGTTTTACTTACTTCTTTAAAGAGCTCTAAGATTTTCTTACAGTCCTCTATGTTATGGCATCAATGCCTTGGGCATATTTTCAAAGAGAAATTGCATTTTCTTGTGAAGAAAGGTGCTCTTGGCCTTTTAATTTTTTCTGATTTCTCCATCTGTGTTGATTGGATTCAGGGAAGCTAACCAAATTGAGAAAATTTGAGTCAGAAAAGAGTACATATCTGTTTCAACTCATCCATACTGATATTTGTGGACCTTTTTCCACTCTTTTTCACGGAAGTCATAGATATTTCATTAGATTCATTGATGATTTCTCTCGTGCCTATATTTTTCTCATCCACTAGAAATTTGATTCTTTAGAAGTTTTCAAGACCTTTCAATTAGACGTTAATTGAGAGGGATAATATTATGGCAAGATCAATTAGGATGGTCAACACTTTGGACCCTTTTATAGTTTTCTGAAAGATCAGGCATTGTTGCTCAATACACCACTCCTGGTTCACTTGAGCAAAATGTTGTGTGAACATCATAACCGGACTTATCAGAATATGATTTGCAGCATGATGAGCCATATATATTTGCCAAGAATGTCTTCGCAACTCTATCTATATTTTGAATCGTGTTCCTTTAAGTCCGTTGCTGAAGTTTCCTATAATATTTGGACAGAAAAAATCCCAATCTCCACCATCTTCATGTTTAGGGTTGTCCAGTAGACGCCAAATTGTTTAACCCAAGCATTACTAAGCTAAAGCAAAGGATTGTCAGTTGCTTTTTCGTAGGCTTTCTATAAAGATCTAAAGGGTACAGATTTTATTGTCCATCCAGACCCATGGAGATTGTTGAATGTGCTCGTGCTCATTTTATAGAGGAGGGGAGAAGATCACATTGAGACATGGTCTTCGAGGAAGTACTGGATAATGTTGCTCCTTCTGTCACTCTAATCGATGTTAGTATCTTTTTGGCTTCTCCGAATAGTAGTGTTGATCAGAATCTAGATCCAATGCCTGATGTTGATGAGGATTTGTCTGTTATTCCCTCTCCCACTGTTGCATCATCAAGGAGATCTGTAAGGGAAAGATGATCAACCATTCCCGATGATTATGTTACCTATTCAATAGAAGGTGATATACCAAATCTTGCTGATCCAATTAACTATCACTAAGCTATGAACAACAAATTTGCAGTCCAGTGGCGTGAAGCAATGAAAGATGAGCTGAAATCTGTGGCTCAGAATTCTGTGTGGGAGCTGAAATCCTTGCCTGAGGAAATCAAAGCAGTTGATTGCAAATAGATCTTTAAGACTAAGCATAGCTCTGAAGGTAAAGTGATATAGCTTAAAGCCAGATTAGTTACTAATGGGTTTCAATAGCATCTAGGAATCGATTATGATGAAACCTTTCCTCAGTTTTGAAGAAGGACTTTCTAAGGATTATTTTAACCCTCACACTCATTTTGACTTAGAGTTACATCAGATGGATATGAAGACTGCATTCCTTAATGGTGATCTTAAAAAAAAAATTTATATGCACCAGCCTGAAGGTTTTTCTACTGAAGGAAAGGTGAAACTTTTTCGCAAGTTGAAGCGATCTATTTATGGCCTTAAACAAGAATCTAGGCAGTGATACTTGAAATTTGATGAAGTTGCTCGCATGATTTTGTTGAACACAAGATGGCCAAGTGTGTTTATGTCAAAAATTAAGAGAAGATTTGTCTTCTTAGTGCTCTATATAGATGACATTCTGCTTGTTAGCAATGAAGCTCGGTTCCTACTAGACACCAAGAATCTCTTATCCAAGCAGTTTGATATGAAGGTGATTGAGGCAAAACCTGCACAAAAATAATACAGAATTTAGATCTAAGAATAAAGATGTGCAAGTGCTCAATTGTTACCGCTATAGCAAGTGGCTATGCGGGTCGTGATCCACAAGGAGGGTTTTGCGATAGAAGCGTTTACGTTTTTGTATTGAAATCTTTATGAAAACAAAACGAAGATTCTTCTTTGTTTAAAGAAATAAAAATGAAAAAGAAAGTTATGTTAAAGTTAGAAAGAAAATGAGAGATGAAGAAGGTGGAGAGAAATGGAGAATGACTATTTACAAAGAAAGGGGAAAGAAAGCGACTATGTACAAATAAGTCGAAAAAAAATGATTTGGAAGAGGTGGTGATCTATACTAAAGAAATAAAAGAAAAGAAGAAAGAAGGTTGAAGAAATACTTACCTAATTTGAGTGATGACTTACCTGGAAACCTTGCATGTTCTACCTTGCTTGGAGGCGTTCAACGTATAGATCATAGGATCGAGCTCAGTCCCAGTTCGCATTATATCATCAAGTCCTAGCAAGAATGAAGTGATGCGGATCTTGAGGAGGAGATCGTCTTCATGAACTATCGTTGGCACTCACAAAGCATCGTTATACTTATGCTTCTGGCTTCACTTGCAAGCTCATCAAAAACCAAAGGAGGTAAAGTAGAAAGAGAAAGATGGAAACAAAAGAAAATACGAACATAAAAAGAAGCATTTACCTTTATTACTTGCAGAAACAATGGAAGAAAGGAGGAGGGTACATCGTTGTCACTCTCAACATAAGCCTCTCTCTCTTACTTACATGAATCTTCTTCTAACCTAAGCTTACATCCAAATTACATAAAAAGAAAAGAAAAACCTAAACTAAAAGAAATGAAAACTAGGTTAAATCCTATCTCTGCATGGTCGTCCATTTTCAGCACAAAGAATGGCCTTTTATAGGCGAAAAACCTAGTGTGCAGGATCCCGGGGAGATCAGGGGAGCAAAAGCTCCCCCTAACTCCCCAACCTTGCTGCAGAAACGCAGCTTGGGCCGCATTTCCGCAGCCAGGGTGTGGCCAGGTGGCCACACCCTGTTGGTGGGTTGCCCTGGTTTCGCCCTCTGACTTTATCTGGAGTTGGTTTTTCAGTTTGAGTCCCGGATTCTGACGAAATGGCCTGGATTCTTGGCTTTAACCGATCGATTCTGAGAGGATTCTTCTCAAACGATTTTCAACCTCTTGATTTTGCCCTGATTTACTGAGTGCGAATTAATTCTGATTTAATTCAGAATTTTGGTGGGCTTTGGGCTCATTTCTCTTCATCTCCTTAAAGAATGGGCCTGCAAATAAATTAAGCAATTAATTAAGACAATGCAAAGTTTTATTCTAGAATAAGTATGAAAATATGATACTAAATATGCAACATTAGCGACCGATCACACCCCATACCTATCTTTTGCTCGTCCTCGAGCAAAACAACTAAACTATACTAAGAATTATTAGACCACTTTCGCAGGTCACGCGATTGCACTGAGCATGTGCAATAAGCCGTTAAACCTCTAGGTTTCTCCTAGAGGACAAGTTTTGTCTCGTGAGGATTTTCAGCGGATTACACCCACAAAATCTATAAAGAGGAAATAAAGAGTTAGTATTTTTGAAAAGCATTTTGAAAGAGAAAAATATTTGAAATATAAATGTAAGATTTAAGCAATCTATAAGTTATAGGAAAACTGAATTTTTCATTCCTAAACTTAGTCTCTATTCAAAAATTTGTTATCAATCAAAGTAAGGAGTCAAATTATACTTCTCATCTAGTTTATTACTTTACCCTAAGTCATATGCACCTTGTGACTGTGAAATTTTGACTAAGGGTTCATTAACTCTACTCTTATGCCATATTTTATTTACATATATATATATATATATTTTTTTCTTTTTTGGTGGTATTATTCCTTAGTTCTATTAGGCTTTCTAATCTGCCTATGTAACGAGCCTTTAATCGATGATGACTCCCAAACCAAATGGTCTTAGGGCACCGGGTGAGAAAACCCCAAGGACTTAAGGACTCGAGCAAACAAGGCCACAAAATTAAGGATTTTATTATATGAACCCCTTTTAGGCGTGAATACTTATGCTTTATTAGGCACAACCCAGCTTAATCTGTGTTTTTTTTATTAAACTTATCTAATCATATTTCGCATAAATACTAAGGCTTTCTTAGGCCAAAGTACCTAGCTAATCAATAATTAGATTTGTTTATCTTTTTTTTTATAAGGCATAAGAATCTTTATTTTTGAACCCTAAGTGTGTAAGTGTATGAAGTGTGCATATTTCATTAAGGTAAAGATCAAGACTAAGTTACTTTGACAAATTATCTTCCTAACCTTAAAAATCAAACAAATAATCTTATTTTGACCAAGTATAAGAATCCTACTTTAGATTTTCCTATTCCTTAAAATTAACTTAATTTCTTACAAAAAAATATGTCAAGTACTGTTTCCATTTCAAAAAGTTTTTAAAAGTAAAGAAAATGTTATATTTTTTTTAAACAAAAAGAAAAGTTATGTTAGACCCTCCCCCACACCTATCTCATGCATTGTCCTCAATGTATGAATTAATGCATAGATGCATGAAAAAGAAGAAAGGGAAGGAGAATGTTACCTTAAGGTGGTGGTTCCGGTGGTGGTCTGATTGGTCCACGAAATGCGGCCCAATCAACTTTTCTTTGGGTTCGGAGGAACCCACCAGAAGTTTCTCTAATATAACCTATTAGAATGAAATATCCATAAAGGATTTTTATGAAAAATTTAACCCCATTTAATTTTCAAATTCCATAACTAATTTCGGAGTTAAATTTGTCAACCACCTCGTCCCAGAAAGGAGTATGAAATGATAGAATGATTGACTTGGACTCAGGAAGTACATGAACTAACACCGACTCAGGAAGATGACTTAAGTCAAGTAAAGGTTCAGGGGTCGAAATAGGTTCAGAAATTGGGTCCAAGTCAAGAAGTTGAAACTCAAGTCCATATGTATTTTCTAACAATGGGATGTGACTTAATGTTGGTGATTCAAGTTCAAGAATGATAGGTGGGGAATCAAACTGACTCTAAAATATTACTCAAATCTGGTAACAAAACAGAGTCAGTATTGATTCGAAAATTTGAACTGGATCACAGATTTGAAAATCTAGGTCACACTTCTCATTGAGTTCAATATCAAAAATTGAGAACTTGCCAATTTGTCAATAGGATTTTCAAAATTGTATAATTGGTCAAGTTCAATATGATCCTCAAAGATGGGTGATTCAATTTCATAATGAATTGGCACAGGATCCAATGTTGACTCGGGAAAAAAGATCGAAATCAGGTGAGGACACCGAAGTCATTATTGAATTAGGAGGTAAAATTGATTCACTAAGTTGAGGTTCATGATCATATTCATTTTCAAGTTCGATTTCAGGAAAAGGATAACTTGCCAACTGTCAATATTCTTTTCAAAATTAGAGTTTGGGTAAGTTCAAATGATTGTTCTGAAATGGAACCTTGATTTCCAAAACAACCTGACTCATCGCTCTAACAGAATGGTTAGTGACATCAGAACTGGTCAAACGATGGGAACGTAAAGATTGGACCATCATATCTATGTCACGATTACGAGCGTTTTTGAGCCTGAGTCATGGCTTCAAGCATCTTTTCATAGTTGATAGGCTCATTGTTTTGATGAAAAGATGAAGTATTGTCTTGGAATTTGTGGTGAAATCGTGAGTCCATCAGATTTTGGGATTTGTGTTTGGACTTACGCATACTCATTCCAAAATTGATAGTTTTCTATTTTGGACTGGTGGAACTGAGTATGACTCTTGAAATATTGTGGACAAGGTGGAGAAGGAGGACAAGTTGGTTGAAACTTGGACTCGGGGAGGTGAATCCCCACTGACTCGGTGAAGAGTTGAAATTATTATGAAAATTATACTTATTAGATTGGGGGCATGGGTTATATTGATTCGGATAAGACCATCCGGCACACTAGGTTGGTTAAAGTCATGATATGCCGGTTGGTAATATCCGAAAATGAACTCGGTGTGTAATATGGATTATTATTAAAGTTGAAAAAATTATTATTATAAGCCATATCACACAATAGAATACAAAAAAGAAAGAAAAAACAAACAAATAAGCAAACAAATAAAAGAGAAATTCTAACTAAGTTAGGGTAGACCTATGACCTAGACGACTCCTAACTGATTAGACTGTCCACGGGAGGTCTAATGCAGACTTTGACCACAAGCTAATCAGCCAGGTCAGGGCAAGGTTGGTGGGAGGTTTTCCGTCAAAGACGTTCCATAATTAAATAACCACCAACTTTCGGCCATTAATCCCTTTTCTAGACACTGATTTTGCAGGAGTCAAATTCCAACACTTTTTCCCCTTAGGATAATCTCCTAATTGAGTCCAAGATGTCCCTAGGGCCAACATCTACTCATTTTTAGTTAGGCTTGGGTTAGTGAGTGCTTGGAATCTGATTTTTGGGCTAAGGAGGGTGATTAAATCCCCACCTTATCTTGTTATGGGTTAGTGCCCTTAAGATAAGTTTGTGCAAGTGTACAAGATATGTAAATAAGATTCACTCTAAGCAATAAAAATCAACCAAGAGGTGAGTCCTATTCTACATGCAATGCGAACGTACCTTACTCCAGCACTCTTCAACAGTAAAATAAAAGAATTGAAAAGATACGTGCCTAAAAATGCAAATGTCTAATCAATTTTTTTAGCTTTTCAACAAACGTTTTACTGTTGATTATAAGCAGGCTTATGTGATGGCATATAAGAAAAGTAAAGTTGCAGAAAACTAGAATTTGCAAAGCAAGCAGCCCTGCAAAAAGACAGTTAGTAGTAGTCCACTCCTTTTTGCCGTATTTTCGCGGCGTTGGCCGCGGATCCGCGGCAAAGCAGAGGGCACTTGGTCTCTGCTTTCTAGAGCAGAGGCTCAAGGCCACTTATATATTACTGCAACTTTAATTTCCTACTTTGCTTGCCCTTTAACCTGCAACAGAGAAGAAAGTTCGTTTTAGTTCTAAAAATTTTCAAGAAAATCAGATTTCAATAAAAACAATGTTACCCTCCCTGGCAACGGCGCCAAAATTTGATTGAGGCAAAATCTGCACAAAAAAATACAGAATTTTAGATCTAAGAATAAAGATATGCAAGTGCTCAATTCTTACCACTATAGCAAGTGGCTATGCGGGTCGTGATTCACAAGGAGGGTTTTGCGATAGAAGCGTTTACGTTTTTGTATTGAAATCTTTATGAAACAAAACGAAGATTCTTATTTGTTTAAAGAAATAAAATGAAAAAGAAAGTTATGTTAAAGTTAGAAAGAAAATGAGAGATGAAGAAGGTGGAGAGAAATGGAGAATGACTATTTACAAAGAAAGGGGAAAGAAAGCGACTATATACAAATGAGTCGAAAAAGAATGATTTGAAAGAGGTGGTGATCTATACTAAAGAAATAAAAGAAAAGAAAGAAAGAAGGTTGAAGAAATACTTACCTAATTTGAGTGATGACTTACCTGGAAACCTTGCATGTTCTACCTTGCTTGGAGGCGTTCAACGCATAGATCATAGGATCGAGCTTAGTCCCATTTCGCATTATATCATCAAGTCCTAGCAAGAATGAAGTGATACGGATCTTGAGGAGGAGATCGTCTTCATGAACTATCGTTGGCACTCACAAAGCATCGTTATACTTATGCTTCTGGCTTCACTTGCATGCTCATCAAAAACAAAGGAGGTAAAGTAGAAAGAGAAAGATGGAAACAAAAGAAAATACGAACATAAAAAGAAGCATTTACCTTTATTACTTGCAGAAACAATGGAAGAAAGGAGGAGGGTACATCGGTGTCACTCTCAACATAAGCCTCTCTCTCTTACTTACATGAATCTTCTTCTAACCTAAGCTTACATCCAAATTACATAAAAAGAAAAGAAAAACCTAAACTACAAGAAATGAAAACTAGGCTAAATCCTATCTCTGCATGGTCGTCCATTTTCAGCACAAAGAATGGCCTTTTATAGGCGAAAAACCCAGTGTGCAGGATCCCGGGGAGATCGGGGGAGCAAACGCTCCCCCTAACTCCCCAACCTTGCCGCGGAAAACGCGGCTTGGGCCGCGTTTCCGCGGCCAAGGTGTGGCCAGGTGGCCACACCCTGTTGGTGGGTTGCCCTGGTTTCGCCCTCTGACTTTATCTGGAGTTGGTTTTTTCAGTTTGAGTCCCGGATTCTGACGAAATGGCCTTGGATTCTTGACTTTAACCGATCGATTCTGAGAGGATTCTTCTCAACTGGTTTTCAACCTCTTGATTTTGCCCTGATTTACTGAGTGCGAATTAATTCTGATTTAATTCAGAATTTTGGTGGGCTTTAGGCTCATTTCTCTTCATCTCCTTAAAGAATGGGCCTGTAAATAAATTAAGCAATTAATTAAGACAATGCAAAGTTTTATTCTAGAATAAGTATGGAAATATGATACTAAATATGCAACATTAGCGACCGATCAGAAGGATATGAGGAAGCCACCTATATCCTTGGTATCAAAATTGACAGAGATAAGAAGCGAGGAATTCTTGGACTGTCCCAGAAGGCGTACATTAACAAAGTTCTGAAGAGACATGACATGCAACATTGAAAGCCAAGAGAAGCTCCATTAATTAAGGGTGACGTTTTACGAAAATCACAACCTAAAAATAATCAAGGAATATGCATCGGTGGTTAGGAGCATTATGCATGCAATGGTTTGCTTGAGACCTGACATCAGTTTCATAGCTGGAATGTTAGGTAGATAGCAGTAAATTTCTTCTTGGATTCATTCTTAAGCTGTAAATAAAGTTCTTCATTACTTGAAGAGGACTAGAGATTTCACGTTGGTATACAGGAGATCTAATCTACTCGTGAGATCTGATCCACTTGAAATTGTTGGCTATACAGACTTAGACCTTTTAGGGTGCGAACGGGCCGGGTTTGGCCCGGCTCGGTCCCGAACCCGCCGGGCTGAGGGCCGGGTCGGGCCAGGCCCGGACCAACCAGAGAAAATCGCGGCCAAGGCCAGCACGTCCCGTGGTCCCGACCAACCCGTTTTATTATTAAAAATTTGAAAAACCTATTAACCTAATAATATATTTGAGTTTTTGTTTTTTCAAGTTTCCAATTTTGCATTGTTGTTTGGACACTTAGGTTGGACGTTTGAAGTCACGGGTTCAAATAGTAGCAAAAGCAAATATTTTTATAATTTTAAAAAAAAATAAAGGTGGGCGACGGTGGGCAGGGAAGGAGGTGGGGCAGGCGGAGGGTGACAGAGGCGGAGGAGGTGGGCAGCAGTGGGTGGCGAAAGAGGTGGGGGAGACGGGGAGAGGCGGTGGGCAACGGAGGCGAAGGGAGGTATGGGAGGCGGGGGGAGGCGGAGGGCGACTGGAAGGTGGGCGGCGGCGGCGGTGGGCGGAGGAGACGGGGGGAGCGGAGGTAGGGGAGGAGGGAGGCCCGGCGGCCCAGGCCCAAGCGCGGCCCGGCCCGGCCTGGCTTGCCTGAGCCATGAGCCTCATTTGCCCCCCGGGAACGCCGCGGGTAGAAGGGCGGGTGATTAGTCTCTAATATTGCATAATTTTTATCACATCTGCATATTTATTTTTTATAAAATTCTGTTAATAAAGTTTTACTTGTTTGATCCTAGGTCCATGGTGTGTAATAAGAAGAAGACCCTAAATCACTATTTATTGGTGATTAAAGGCCTACCAGTAGCCATTGACCTTAGGAGGAGATTCTATCAGTACAGGAAGATCAAATCTAAACTCCAGAAGATCCAGCTGACAGGGGACAGAAGAGATTGCGCGCAGCAGGCAACCAGCCGCGCGCCGACCTGGCAGGGCCGTGTTTTCACGGCTGAACGGGCGCGCCCGTGCTTTGACCCCTAGCCCCTTTCCCCTGGTGCCTATAAATACCCCCCTTGGAGTTCAATGATTATAGTTCATTTTTGCATCATCTTCCACCTCTATATTATGCATATTATCAATAAAAATTGATTTTTTACTCCTTTTCTCTCTATTTTTGCAGATCCATATTTTAATGGAGAAGAGGCCCACAAATCCATGTAAACATCAAGAATAAAAGGATTAATTAAAGGCCTAAAGAGAAGCCCAAAAGAGTAGCCCAGTTTCTGGATTCATCCATGTGCCCAGTCAGCCTTCTAGAAGTGCCAACGTGGATAACAACCTGTAACAAACCAGCAACAGAAATCGCTGGCATAACGGCCTAGATTCTGCCGCGGAAACGCAGCTCTGGCCGCGTTTCCGCGGCAGGAATCTGGCCGTTGGGGCTGAGATTTGATCCGACGGTTCAGATTTGGGAGCTGATTCTTCTGAGGCCTATATTAGACCATCAGGGCCAGTACGAGAGAAGGAGGAGAGAATAGAGGAAAGAGCTTGTAATTTTTAGTTTTTCTCTAGGTTTTAAGTGCTCTTAGTCTTCTTCTTCCTCCTAGAAATTCTGCAAGAGAGAGATAGTGAGAGAGTGAAAGCTTGTAATCAAGGGGTGACAACTTGAAGCAAAGTAAGGATTAATCCAATCTACTTTCTCTTCTATTGCAATTTCTAGTGCTTTTCATTTCTTGCTTTATTTCCTTCAAGCTTTACTTTCATAGTATAATGTCTTGTTGTTTTCTTTCTAGTGTAATGGATAGCTAACTTCTTCTAACATGACTAGCTAACCACTAACTTTGCTAACTTCTAACTCTTGGGTGATTGCTAATTCTTAATCTTGCAAATGTTGAGTCTCTTTCATCCCCGATGGGTTACTTTCATTCTTGGCAAACTCTTGTTGTAATTCCATATGATTCATGTGTGCCTCATTTAGAGCCTTGTCTTTAGAACAAGTGCCTTGATGGAACATGGAGATGGAGCACCAACCATATGCTATTTGTTGTACAACTTTCTTTCTTTAATGCTAACATGATGTATGGCCTTGAATGACTAATGAATTTTGTATCTTCTTCCTTAGCATCCCTTGAGTGACACTCCTCGATTCCACCATTGAAAGTCTATCTTGAGAGCCGATGAAATCAATGAGGCTACAAGACAAGTCCAAGATGATCACCCATCTATCAAGTGGGAAAGTACATTGACCAACAAGCAAGACAAACACTTGCCGATGAACCAACATGAGGCATGCATCACTATAATGGAGATTAGTAAGTTAGCAAATAGTAAGGTTAGCTAGTCATGGTTTTCCCATCTAAAAGTCTTTTACAAGTTTCCTTTCTTTTAGCATTCTTTCTAAAGCAATTCTTGTTTTCAAATTCTTTTCACTTTCTTTCATCATTTCTATTTTCATGTACAAATCCACCGCAATTCCTTTCACCTATTTTTCATGTCTTTCTCATTCTTTTGAAACAAAGAAGAACTTTCGTTTTCTTTCTTCAACAATCGAACCGTAAAGCTTCCATCGTGAGCTCTCCTCGAGGATCGACCCGTATAGCTTATGCTACTACGGTGATTTGGAAGGAATACATTAAGCATTGTGAATACATTTTGGAGTAATCAAGCACCTAAGGTTAACTCTAAACCTTCTCTCTTTTGTTGAATATCTGTGCAATTCTACTCCACTATTCTTTTCCTTATCAAATTTTTGGCGCCGTTGCCGGGGAGAGCAACGGTTTTGATTCAATTGAAGAACTAAACGAACTTTCTTCTCTGTTGCAGGTTACAGGTGAAGAAACAGGAAAACTAGCATTGCAGTGACATATAAGTGGCCATGGGCCTCTGCTCTAGAAAGCAGAGACCAGTTGCCCTCTGATTTGCTGCGTTTCCACGGCAAACGCCGCGGTTCCGCGGCAAAGAGGAGTGAACTACTCACAATTTTCTGCAGGGTTGCTTGGTCTGCAAAATAACAGCTGCTGCAGTACTTCATTCTTGTATGCTTCACCATATTCCTGCTAATAATCAACAGTAAAATATTGGTTGCAAAGTTAAAAATTGATTAGATGTTTGCCTTTCTAGGCACGTGTCTTTTCAATTCATTTACTTTACTGTTGAAGAGTGCTGGAGCAAGGTACATGCGCATTGCATTTTGACTAGGACTCACTTCTTGGTTGATTTATATCGCTTTGAGTGAACCTTGTTTGCTTATACTGTACACTTGCACCAAACTGATTTTAAGGGCATCACCCCATAAATAAGATAAGGTGGGGGATTTCATCACCCTTTCCTTAGCCCAAAAACCACCATCCCAGCACTCACAATCCCAAGCCTTTTAATAAAATCTGATAGACGTTGGCCCTAGGGACATCCGGACTCAGTAGGAGATCGGCTGAAGTTGGAAGTTGATTTTGATTCATACTCCGGTGAAATCAGTGTCTAAGGCTGGGGATTAAGAGGTTAAGCCTCGAAGATACCGTGGTTTGGCGTAATTAAGGCCCGTTGCTTACGCACGGATACCTCCCACCGTATTTTGCCCCTACCTGGCTGATTAGCTGTGGTCTGATTCAAGCAACAACCTTCTTTGGTTCATCGAACAGTTAGGAGTCGTCTAGGTCCAGGAATCCTAGATAGCTTGGGATTCATTTTTCTTTTATTGTTTGTTATTTTTTTCTTTTTGCTGGTGTGATCGGTGAACGTTGTTTGTGACTGTATATGCAAGAGTGGTACCGGGATCCGGATTCTGCAAGACTTGTTAGAATTTCTACACTTGCACCAACGCCACCACTTCACACAATGGAAAACAACGTTTTGCTTCAAGACAGATTCTATCCGATTCGCACCTCCCTTCCATCATGCATTCTTCTCCCTGTTACCAACGGAAATCATTTTGAGCTGAAACCACAATTCATCAATACATTTCCCCGATTTTATGGTTTAGAGTCTGAGGACGCGTACTTCTTCATTCGAGAGTTCGAAGAAGTATGTGTAATGATGAGAATTTCCCAATTGACTGAGGATGCTGTTAAGTTAAGCTTCATACCTTTTGCGCTTAAGGACGTTGCTAAGAAATGGCTTTACAATCTTCCCGCCAGTTCGATATCTTCATGGGAAGATTTTGTAAAAGTCTTTCTTAAGAAATTTTATCCCATTCATAAGACAGCCCTCATGAGAAAGAACATCATGCAATTCAAGCAGGAATCAAACGAACCCTTCTGAAAATATTTTGAGCGTTTCAAAGACCTTCTAGCCCTATGTCCTCATCACGGCATAGAGAAATGGCGTCAGTGCCAAATTATCTATGACGGACTTGATTACCAAACGAAAACACTCCTTGAATCCATGTGCCAAGGGGAATTTTTAAAGAAAGATGAGAATCAGGGGTGGGATCTCTTTGAAGCCCTAGCTGAGAAAACCATTCAGTGGGAGTCATGCCCAGATAAACCCACTCCCACTACTTCCAGAACCGGTATGCATTCCATAGAATCCTCTATAGCTGCTGAAGCCAAGATCACACAATTAATGAAGAGGATAGAACTGCTTGAATCACGGGAACATTCTGCTGTTAATCAGGTCAACCCATCACCTATGGTCAAACCGGGTTGCACCTTTTGCCATGACCTCAACTATGTATTCGAGGAGTGTCCTTTATATCAGTCTCAATTATATCAGGAGAATACGAATGCTACTTTTACCAGACCCAATCATAATCCATACTCCAACACATACAATCCGGAATGGCGAAACCATCTAATTTTTCGTGGAGTCAGTCTGGTCCTGAGCAACATAGGCCACCATTTCCACATCCGTATAATGCTCAGTCTCACCCACACAGTTTCAATCGAAATTCACTGAACTTTCATCCATATCAAAGTCCACCACAATCACAACCTTATCAAAGTCCACCACACTACCAATCACAATTCCAGTCTCCATACCACCAACATCCACCCCAGAATGATTCAGATGAGAAAATATCGGAGTTGATGAAAAGGATAGAAACCCTAGCAAAGACCCATCAACAGGATATGAACAAGGTACAGGTCCAGATTGGGCAACTGACTAATTCTTTAAGTGGGAGACAACAAGGAATGTTTCCAAGCCAGCCAGTGCCCAATCCCAAAAATCACTTCCCTTTACATGAAGTGGAAGACACGGGCCCCAGTCATTGCAACGCTATTCATATTCTGAGATCTGGAAAGAAAGTAGATAATAGGGTTTCTAATCATTCATCCCATCCAGTACCAAAGTCAACACCTCCAGTCCCAGTACAACCAACTTCTGACAATCCATCGTCTAGTTTAGAGCCATCAACTTCAAAAGCCAAGGGAAATAAAAAGTAGATGAGCAACCTTATAAGCCTAGTGTACCATTTCCAAATAGGCTGACAAATCACAAGTTGAATGCTCATATGGAGAAGATAAGAGAAATGTTCAACAAGGTCCAAATCAATGTACCTCTTCTTGATGCCATACAACAAGTGCCATCATATGCAAAATTTTTAAAGGAAATGTGCACCAAGAAGAGGAAAACACAAGTCCCTAAGAATCTTCCTAGCTTCAAGCATCAGTGAGTTGTTCACTGGGTCAATTCCTGTGAAATACAAGGACCCAGGGAGCCTGACAATCTCTTGTGTCATAGGATAGACTACCATAAATAGGGCACTACTTGATTTGGGGGCCAGTATCAATCTCCTGCCTTTTTCTGTGTATCAACAATTAGGGTTAGGTAATCTCTGCCCGACCCAAATGACGATACAACTGGCTGATCGCTCTGTCAAGAAACCTAAGGGGGAAATTCACGATGTTCTTGTCAGAGTTGGGGAGTTCATTTACCCTGTTGATTTTATAGTTCTTGAGACACAACCTGTGTCTAATACCAATCATAGGGCTCAAACTCCTGTCATCTTGGGACGACCATTCCTGGCTACAGCAAATGCCATCATCAATTGTAGGAATGGGTCAATGAGGATAACTTTTGGTGACATGACGAGAGAAGTGAATGTCTTCAGCATGCAACCTCGTAGGATAAAAGATCAAACATTCGAGGTTAACTTTATCAGGAACAATCAGGAGAAGAAAAGTAAAGATGAGTCACAAGTTTGTGATTCTCTTGAAGTGGAAAATCCTGTTATCCGAGTACCCATTCAAAAGGGGAAAGTTGATTTGGATATTTTCACTTTCAGTGAGCCAACCATGAATGTATCCCATGAGGATACAATTCAAGAACCTCCGATTGATATAACTTTTGAAGACCTCTTCGCTGACGAAATCATGTGTCTGGATGAGCCAACTCGGGGTTGGTTAACTAGTTGTACATCTCTGAAAGATAATGTTGACCTCAGTTTTGAGGAGTTGTATGGAGATGAGCTGGAATTTCTTAACACTGGGAGTAAAGAAATTCAGAGTGAAAAAGTGGTGATGAAGAAATTTTTAGTGAATTTTGTGGTGAAATGAGGATGAATAACAATGAGCAATTGAAACTGAAAATGCCTAAGGATCAGAAAATAATTGAATTCGTTTCCCAACTGTGCCCGCGCAAACAGACACATTGGAACGATGGGAAACGGGCCAAAGGGAAACGACCAAAGAAAACCCTAGGCGATGGACACACTTGTATATATTCCTTGTAAATAATTTTTTTGCACTCTTTTGTAAATAATAAAAAAAAAGAAAAAGAAGAAAATGAGGGACTTTTGTGCTAATTCATTTAAAGAGTTCCACAACTTTCAAAACCCTAGGTTTCTACATATCACTTCTCCCTAGGGTCAAACTCCTTTTCTCCACTTCTTTCAAAACTTCAAATCCCTAGGTTGTTAATTTACTTTTTACCTAGGGATAAAAGTGAAACTCTCAATCTTTTTCCCTCTTATAAATATCCACTTTACCCTACCCCTCCTCCCTCAAACGTAAAACAAATCTCAGATCTGAAACCTCCCTTCAAGCGCCGCACTCTGCAACTTTTTCCTTCCCCAGCGCTTTCCTTCCAGCCGCGCTTCCGCGACTGAGGCCGCGATTCCGCGGCATCCTTGACGAATCCAGAGCGCCGCCAGAGTCTTCACCAGTCGATTTTTGACGCTTGTGGCCGATCTGGTGCCACAGATTCCATCAGACCTTTCCTGTGCCCTCTGCAAGATCGAAATTTTTTCCCCCCCACGAATTCTGGGGGCGGTTTAAATCTCGATCTCTTCATTTTACCGCTTTAATCTTAATTAGTAGCATGGCACCTAGTATTTTTTCTGAGAAAGACTTTGGAAAAATCTTGTGTGATTCTAATGGTTATGGGCATATGTTCCTAGATCGAATTAGGGCGTGGGATTGGTATAACTTAGTGTACGATAACTCTGAGAATGATGCATTTTACTGTCCTGAATTAGTAACACTATTCTACACATCCATTGACCATGCATTTGTAAATGTACACACGTACCAATTCACCGTTCACATGCCTCTAGGCGACTTATTTATCATGCTTCCTCTCCTTGAGGAAATCACTTGTGTCCCTAGTATCACACAGCACAGCGACCCTCTCCCACTTATCGATTACATGACAGTTATGGGGGTTCGCTGTACGGAACAAGACCGCGGGCTAAAGGCCAGCACCACTTTTAGGAACGTACACTGCGTTGGATGCTAGATCCAACGTAACATCTTAGGGCTGGACCACACAACTTCATTCAACCACCCGGTGTTGCAGATAATTCACGATTTGATGACTAGGCAACACACGGTCTGTTTAAACAAGACCATCTTTCACGCAATCATTGCCAACTCCTCCCGCACTCGGGGTGCCAAACACTCCCACCCTATTCTGATTACGCGTCTGTGTGGGACTTTCCTACCGGACGCCGTATTTGATTCCTTTGACCGAGTGTTTGTGACACCTGAGCGACCCACCAGCTCCTATAACAGCTGTTTGCACGCGGTTTGGACTCCTAGTGTCCAGCCCGAAGATGTACCGGTGGAGTCCTCTTCGGAGGAAAGTTTAGAGGAGGAAGATGAGCCTCAGTTTTGGTGTCAGGATCCCCCAACATATTCACGTGCCTTCATGTCCACCAT
Organism: Agave tequilana; assembly: GCA_038442645.1. NCBI lineage: Eukaryota > Viridiplantae > Streptophyta > Magnoliopsida > Asparagales > Asparagaceae > Agave > Agave tequilana. Next base: position 53,921 of record JAVJIF010014984.1, read on the forward strand.
CTGAAAGGGCATGAAGAAAATTTTTAGGGGGCAAGTACGAATTAGGAAGAAGGTGGAGGAGCAATCCTCTAGGTTGGACCGCATTGAGGCGGGGTTGCGGCGATCTCAGTCGGCTGGAGCCAGCACCACCGCTGGTCCAAAGAGACGGAGGGAGTGATTTCATACCTTTTACCTATTTCATGCATCTTTTTATCTTGCATACATTGAGGACAATGCATGAGATAGGTATGGGGGGGTAGATTCTAACCTAGGATTTTCATTTTCTTTTTAGGCTTTTATTTATTTATTTATTTTTAGGATTTTCGTGTTCCTTTTTAGGTTTTTTATTTTTCTTTTAGATTTTACCTTTCTTTGTAGATTTTTTTATTTTCTTTTAGATTTTACTTTTTCTTTTAGAAAAATAAAAATAAAAAATATATATAAAAAAGAGAAATTCTTGATCCATGTTTAAAGAATCAAAGCTTGACTTTAGGGATTAAGGAAGCTCTTAACTATGATTTCTAATTATAAGTTGAAAAGAGGAGTTTTGTTGGATTTTTAGGTTAAGTAAAAAAGGATAAGAAAGATAACTAGATTTTAATTCTTTCGTTAGGATATATACTTTAAACATATTGAGGGATTAATCATAGACTTTGTGACTTTATTTACATATATATAATAATAAAAAATAATAAAAAAAAAAAAAAGAAAAATATATGTATATATATAAATAACTAAATAAATACTTAGCCACTAATTAAGCTGGTTAGCCGTGCCTCAAGAAGCATGGCAAGTCACGCCTAAAGGTGGTTAAGTCCTTAGTATTCATGGTCTAGTTTACTTGAGTCATCGAACCCGAGGGATGTTTTCTCATCTGGTGCCCTAAGACCGACTGGTTTGGGAGTCATCGGTAAGAGACTCGTTACAAGGGTAAATTAGAAAGCCTAAGGAATCTAAGGAAATGTAAATAAATAAATACTGTATATAAAAAAGAAAAAAAGAAAAAAAATAAATATATTGTTATATACATTAAATAAACTTAGTCTAAGAAAGATCCTTCATATTTATAGATGTATATATACTAGGATTGATGCAAAATCTAGTTTTTGATCTTTTCCTTAAAAACTTAACCTAAGTTGAAAACAAAACTCTAAATAGACGCTTATAAGAGGAATGACAAGTTTAGGGTAACCTGAAACCTATAACTCAAGTAAGAATCTTTAAAACATGGATCAAAATTTTCACTAACATTCTTATTTTTCTTTATGGATTTTGTGGGTGCAATCCGCTGAAAACCCTCAGGAGATAACACTCCTCCTCTAGGGTAACCTAGAGGTTTAACGGCTTGTTGCACGTGCTCAGTGCAATCGTGTCACCTACGAAAGTGGTGTAATAATCTACTTAGGAATTTTCTTTTCTTTCTTTTTTGCTCGGGGACGAGCAAAAGCTAGGTATGGGGGTGTGATTATAGTTCATTTTAGCATCATCTTCCACCTCTATATTATGCATATTATCAATAAAAATTGGTTTTTTACTCCTTTTCTCTCTATTTTTGCAGATCCATATTTTAATGGAGAAGAGGCCCACAAATCCATGTAAACATCAAGAATAAAAGGATTAATTAAAGGCCTAAAGAGAAGCCCAAAAGAATAGCCCAGTTTCTGGATTCATCCATGCGCCCAGTCAGCCTTCTAGAAGCGCCAACGTGGATAACAACCTGTAACAAACCAGCAACAGAAATCGCTGGCATAACGGCCTAGATTCTGCCGCGGAAACGCAGCTCTGGCCGCGTTTCCGCGGCAGAAATCTGGCCGTTGGGGCTGAGATTTGATCCGATGGTTCAGATTTGGGAGCTGATTCTTCTGAGGCCTATAAATAGACCATCAGGGCCAGTACGAGAGAAGGAGGAGAGAATAGAGGAAAGAGCTTGTAATTTTTGGTTTTTCTCTAGGTTTTTAGTGCTCTTAGTCTTCTTCTTCCTCCTAGAAATTCTGCAAGAGAGAGATAGTGAGAGAGTGAAAGCTTGTAATCAAGGGTGACAACTTGAAGCAAAGCAAGGATTAATCCAATCTACTTTCTCTTCTATTGTAATTTCTAGTGCTTTTCATTTTTTGCTTTATTTCCTTCAAGCTTTACTTTCATAGTATAATGTCTTGTTGTTTTCTTTCTAGTGTAATGGATAGCTAACTTCTTCTAACATGACTAGCTAACCACTAACTTTGCTAACTTCTAACTCTTGGGTGATTGCTAATTCTTAATCTTGCAAATGTTGAGTCTCTTTCATCCCCGATGGGTTACTTTCATTCTTGGCAAACTCTTGTTGTAATTCCATATGATTCATGTGTGCCTCATTTAAAGCCTTGTCTTTAGAACAAGTGCCTTGATGGAACATGGAGATGGAGCACCAACCATATGCTATTTGTTGTACAACTTTCTTTCTTCAATGCTAACATGATGTATGACCTTGAATGACTAATGAATTTTGTATCTTCTTCCTTAGCATCCCTTGAGTGACACTCCTCGATTCCACCATTGAAAGTCTATCTTGAGAGCCGATGAAATCAATGAGGCTACAAGACAAGTCCAAGATGATCACCCATCTATCAAGTGGGAAAGTACATTGACCAACAAGCAAGACAAACACTTGCCGATGAACCAACATGAGGCATGCATCACCATAATGGAGATTAGTAAGTTAGCAAATTAGTAAGGTTAGCTAGTCATGGTTTTCCCATCTAAAAGTCTTTTACAAGTTTCCTTTCTTTTAGCATTCTTTCTAAAGCAATTCTTGTTTTCAAATTCTTTTCACTTTCTTTCATCGTTTCTATTTTCATGTACAAATCCACCGCAATTCCTTTCACCTATTTTTCCATGTCTTTCTCATTCTTTTGAAACAAAGAAGAACTTTCGTTTTCTTTCTTCAACAATCGAACCGTAAAGCTTCCATCGTGAGCTCTCCTCGAGGATCGACCCGTATAGCTTATGCTACTACGGTGATTTGGAAGGAATACATTAAGCATTGTGAATACATTTTGGAGTAATCAAGCACCTAAGGTTGACTCTAAACCTTCTCTCTTTTATTGAATATCTGTGCAATTCTACTCCACTATTCTTTTCCTTATCATTCAACAGAGGGGATATCCAGAGCTTTAGGAAGTTGTTGTTTTCTTGTTTTTAGGATTCTAGTTGCTTTTATGTTTGCTTCTTCTTCTAGTTAGTTTAGCCATTAGAGTGAAAGAGAGAGAGTGTGTAAAAGTTGTATTTGAAGGTGACAAGCTTATACAATTAATTACTTATCTTTCTTCTTTCCATTTACTTGGTATTTTCATTTGCTTCTATCTCTTTGTTTTAGTGTAACACTTTTTCGCGGGGAAGCTGAAGACTCATTGGTCTGGACCACTCATTGTGTGCACCGTCTTCCCACACGGTGCTGTGATTATTGTCGATCCTAAGAACAATACAGAATTCAAAGTGAACGGGCAAAAACTGAAGCCATTCTTGACCATTGAGCCTATGTCACAGGCTGAAAGTGTGCTGACTCTTTTTGCCCTGTCATACCCCTGACCACGGCCATCCACATCACCCAAAAAAAAACATAATTTGGGTTTTTTTTTATTGTTCACCCCTTATATACTTGTTAATACCTTTTTGACGTTTCTTTTTCTCCCCCCTCTTTTTACTCTCTTAGTCTATTCGCACTTGGCCGGCCGGAGTCAACAAAGATGGTGACATCATTTCTTCCCCCTATTTATTGCATTTGCATTTACATGACATTCATTGAGGACAATGCATTAGATAGGTGTGGGGGTGCTAACACTTTTTCTTTTTCTTTTTATTAAAAAAAATCTCCAAAATGAAAAAAGAATTTCATACTCTTTATAAAAATACCAAAAGGTTGTAGGAATTAAGGGAACCTTATTAAGAAATCTTTATTTTATCCTAAATAAAAATGAAACATTGATTTGACTAAGAGTTGAGAGGAACAAGGAAAATAACTCATATCTTTTACTTAGCCTTAGTAGAATATGCATTAACCACACACACATACTTGGGATTTAGAGACACAACTTTGAATAACAATAAAAAAGCTGGATAATTATGCCTCAAGAAGCATGATTACTCACGCCAAAAAAAATTAAAAAAATAAAATATATAAGTATAATATATAAGTAAATCTTGATTACGTGGCCTACTCTACTTGCATATTTGACCTGAGGTGTGTTTTTCCACCTGGTACCCTAAAACCATCTGGTTTGAGAGTCATCGATTTGATATGTATTACGTGAGTAAAGTAGAAAGCCTAATGAAACCAAGAATAAATATATAAATAAACATTAATAAAATTAAATTACATTCAAAGTTGAGTTGAAAAATCCCAAGCACATCACACTTGCACATTATGCATATCTATCTAAAGCAAAATAAACAGAATGAGTTAGAAGTACAAGATCCTTTCTAAATTCAAAGAAAAGCAATAATTTCTTCTTTTATGAAGGCTAAGTATAGGACTTATGAAGGTTAAACCTAATTCTCATATTATTTGGTCATTTTTACTTAGATGATTGAAAGTTCTTTTTTTTGAAAGAGGTTTTTCTTACAACTAACATTTTTCTTCATTTATTAGATTTTGTGGGTGCAATCTACTGAAAACCCTCAGGAGACAACACTCCTCCTCTAGGGGAAACCTAGAGGTTTAAAAGCTTGTTGCACATGCTCAGTGTAATCGCGTCACCTGCGAAAATGGTATAATAATTCTTTTATTTTTTTGCTCGGGACGAGCAAAAAGATAAGTGTGGGGGTGTGATTAGTCTCTAAAATTGCTTAATTTTTATCACATCTGCATATTTATTTTGTATAAAATTCTGCTAATAAAGCTTTATTTGTTTGATCCTAGGTCCATGATGTGCAATGAAGAAGAAGACCCTAAATCACCATTTAATGAGTGATTAAAGGCCTACCAAGTAGCCATTGACCTTAGGAGGAGATTCTGTCAGTACAGGAAGATCAAATCTAAAATCTAGAAGATCTAGTTGACAGGGGACAGAAGAGACTACACACAGCAGGCAGCAAGGCGCGCGCCGCCCTAGCAGGGCTGAGGAAACGCGGCCCGAGCCGCGTTTTCGCGGCTGTACGGGCGCGCCTGCGCCTGTGCTTTGGGCCAGGGGTTGTCCCTCTCGCCCCCTTTCCCCTAGTGCCTATAAATAACCCTCTTGGGGTTCAACAGAGGGGATATTCAGAGCTTTTAGGAAGTTGTTGTTATCTTGTTTTTAGGATTGTAGTTGCTTTTATGTTTGCTTCTTCTTCTAGTTAGTTAGCCATTAGAGTGAAAAAGAGAGAGAGTGTGTAAAAGTTGTATTTGAAGGTGATAAGCTTATACAAGTAATTACTTCTCTTTCTTCTTTCCATTTACTTGGTGTTTTCATTTGCTTCTATCTCTTTATTTTAGTGTAACACTCTTTCCCTTTACTTCTTCTCTCTTGTTGTTTATTTTACTACCATGTCTAACTAACTCTCTTATTGCATGGCTAACTAACTACTAACCCACTAATCTCTAACAACTTGATTGATAAACCCACATGAGTCAATAGTGTCAAATAAGCCTTGTGCAAACGAGAGCTATGATATCTTAAGACGGGAGTTCTAACTCTAACTTACACACTAGTATTCGCTTTCTTATATTTCATGCTTAACGGATTTTTGATGATCTATGGATTGTATACTTTACTTGTTTTTGTAAGTTAGAGATTTTCCTTTTAACTTTACCGATACCATTAGTGCACTTTTTTCTTTCCTTATTCTCGCCTTTTATTAGATCTTGATAAGGGAATGTCCAAGTTTTACCGTGTGAAGCTAAGTTAAAGGAAGGACTTTCATTCGGTCCCAACGTGAATAGTTCCTATGCATAAAGGTTATACTTGCTTATGATCCATCGTGAGGCTACATCTTCAAGAAGTTAAAGATTAGTGAGAGCACTTAGTAGAAAGTTAGCCATGCGCTTTTACCATCTAGAAAAATCATTTTTACAAACCACCAAACCATTCTAAACAATTCTTGAAACCAACTTGTTTTTATTTTCAAATTCTTTATTTGAAACAAAGAACTTTCTCTTTTCTTGAATAAAGAAGCAGCTTCAAGCTTTCATCGCTCTCCCTCCTTGTGGATACGACCCGTATAGCCACCTTGCTAGAACGGAAGAATCGCAAAAGCAGTAATATCGACTCACATTCCTTTACTTATTGTTGTCCTCGCTTTTTGCCGATCAAATTTTGGCGTCGTTGCCCGGAAGGGAACGGCTTTATTGTTTAAGACTAAAGATCTTTCTTTGTCTTGTGTGTAGGAGAAGTCTCAAGGAGCTCACTATCACTAAAATGAAAGTGGTGACCAAAGACGTTGCATGAGGATTCATTTGCCCTCAGAAAATTCGTGTGAAAGCGAGTTTTTCCGATTGAAGTACTAACAGAAGCTCTTCTGCAGGGTTATTGAAAAATCACTCAAATTGCTTTCTCAAATTTTTTAGTTCCCTTGAATGTTTCACCTTATACATGTGTAATAAACTCAACAGAAATCTATTTGTTGCTTAATTGACATTTGGCTTAGACTCTTGCATTTAGGGCATGTGTCTATTTCAATTCATTTTAATTTATGTTGAAGAGTGCTGGAGAAAGGTATGTGTGCATTCATATAAAATAGGACCAACATTTTGGAGTGATTTATCGCTTTGATTGTTATCTTGTTGTGAATATATTGTACACTTGCAAGAATTGACACTAAGGGCAACATCCCAAATAAACAAGATAAGGTGGGGATTTCATCACCCTTTCTTGGCTCAAAAATCATCTCCAAGTGTATTCACAACCCAAACCTTAACTAAAAATTGATAGATGTTGGCCCTAGGGACATCTCGGACTCACTAAGAGATTAACCAAGGGTGAAAATTATAAGAATTATACTCCTGCAAAATCGGTGTCTAAGGAAAGAGGATTGAGAGGTTAAGCCTCGAAAGCTCCGTGATTTGGCATAATTAAGGCCCGTGGCTCACGCCCGGATACCTCCCACCGAGTTTTGCCCTTTTCTTACCAATTAGCTGGTAGTCGAGTTCCTGCAACAACCTCTCCCGGAGAATCGACCAATTAGGAGTCGTCGAGGTCCAGGTACCTTAGACTAAGACTTAGTGGTTGCTTTTCTTTCTTTTGTTTGTTTTTTTATTCTTTTCGATCGTTTATTGTTTATACGTTGTTTGTGGTGTGCTGCATGCAAGAGTGGGTAAGAGATCCTGTATCTTCCAGATTAACCAGAAACACTTCTCTACTCATGCATCCAGAACCGGTGATGGCGTCGTTACAGGATAGGTTTTACCCGATCAGACTTCCATCTTGCATAAAACTCCCTGAAGCGAACGGTAATAACTTCGAATTAAAGCCCTAATTCATCAACACTCTTTCCAAATTTCATAGTTTAGAATCAGAAGATGCATACTTCTTTGTTAGGGAATTTGAAGAAGTATGCCTCATGATGTGCATTCCTCAGCTAGGAGATGATGCCGTTAGGTTACGTTTCATTCCCTTTTCCCAAAAGGACCTAGCTAAAAAATGGTTGTACAATTTGGCGGTAGATTCAGTTACAACGTGGGATGATTTCGTCAAGGTCTTCTTGAAGAAATTCTACCCAATTCACAAGACTGCCCTCATCAGAAAGAATATCATGCAGTTTAGGTAAGAACCGAGTGAACCATTCTAGAGATACTTTAAACGATTCAAAGATCTTCTAGCCAGTGCCCTCATCACGGTGTAGAGAAATGATATCAGTGCCAGATTCTCTATGATGTTTGAATTATCAAACGAAAACCCTGTTAGAAACCATGTGTCAGGGAGGGTTCTTGTAAAAGAATGAAAATCAGGGTTGGGATTTGTTTGAGGATTTAGCTGAGAAAACCCTGCAATGGGAGCCAGTTTCGGAAAAATCAAAGAATTCACAGTCCATAGCTTCAAAAGGAGGGCTCCTATCCTTAGAATCATCCATAGCTACAGAAGCTAAGATTGCAACCCTGATGAGGAGCATAGAGGCTCTAGAAACAAAAGAGCAAGCCAATGTCAACCAAGTTAACCCATTACCAATTCACACAGGCACCGAACCATGTTTTTAAGAGTGTCCTGTTTTCCAGACTCAACAAGTACCTATGGAACACATGAATGTGGCATACTCACGATCGCAACACAATCCGTACTCATAAACGTATAATCCCGGTTAGAGAAATCACCCAAATTTCTCTTGGGCTCAGAACAATCCTCCTAGGCCAAATTTCCCCAATAATCTTCACCATCCCAATCATCAACCAAACTTTCCCAGTCAAGCTCCATCTTCCTCCTTCCAAAGTTAACCAATAGAAAAGAAATTCAGTAAATTAGAGGAGAGCATGGAGGCTTTTATGAAGTCCCAAGCCGCCTTCATGCAAAATCAGGAACAAACACTGAGTAACCATTTACATGCCATATCGAGATTAGAAACGCAGATGAGCCAATTAGCTAGCTCTCTAAGTGAAAAACCAAAGGGTACTTTACCTAGTCAGCCGCTAGTTAACCCTAAAAACTATAATCAAGCATATGAAATTCAAGATCCTTCGATCAACTAGTGCAATGTTGTTCACACACTTCGATCTAAAAAGAAGGTGGACAATCAGGTCTACCAGCAGAAAAATCCTTCCCACATTGATCCTGATCCTGTTTCCACATCTGCCAGCTCCCCCCCAATATGCTCCACAAACGTCTGACAAAGACACAGTTGCTGAACAAGTTCATAAAACCTATAGCACCCTTTCCCAATAGGCTTAGGAACAATAATAAGAATATGCACATGGAGAAAATACTTGAGATGTTTAACCAGGTCAAACGGAATGTGCCTCTTCTTGACGCTATCCAACAAGTCCCAGCCTATGTCAAATTTCTTAAGGATATGTGTACAAAGAAGAGAAAGACAAATGTGCCCAAGAAAGTGTTCTTGGCAACCAACATAAGCGAAATTCTGTCTGGCCCCATTCCGGTGAAATACAACGATCCCGGATGTCCCACAATTTTCTGCACTATAGGACAAACAGAAATTAGCAGAGCACTTCTTGACCTGGGAGCAAGTATCAACTTGCTACCTCTCTCAGTATACCAGCAACTTGGGTTGGGCGAGCTGAGTCCAACTTGAGTCACCATTCAGTTAGCTAACTGATCTGTGAAAATCCCGAAGGGAAAAATCATAGATGTCCTTATCCGGGTCGGGAATTTTATCTACCCCGTTGACTTCATTGTGCTTGAGACCTAACCTGTGTCAAATCCACGGTCTCAAACTCCAGTCATCTTAGGACGCCCATTCCTTACTACAGCCAATGTCATAATCAACTGTAGGAACGGATCCATGCGATTGACCTTTAGAGATATGACGAAGAAAGTCAATCTTCAATCTTGGAAGACAACCCAGGGATATAAATGATCAAACTTTTGAGGTCAATTCCATTGAAAATCTGACCAGTGAGCATGAAGAAAGCATGGAGATAGAAACAGAGGCAGAGTTTGATCTGGAGTCTGAGAATTTTAATCTAGACCAGATCGTAGATTCGGCAGTGGAGTGGGCATCAAGCCCAAGTGTACCTCATCACAAGATTGAAAGTCCGGATATCATCTCTAATGAATCAACACCTTCCCTAGAGCTAAAAGCCTTACCTAAACACCTCAAGTACGCCTATTTGGGCGGAAGAGAAACCTTTCCAGTCATCATAGCATCCCACCTGACTGAGCAACAAGAGGATAGCTTAATATCTATTCTGAAGAAACATAAGGAAGCCATTAGATGGACAATGAAGGATATCAAAGGATAAGTCCAGCAATAGTTCAACATAGAATCCATTTAACCGATGAAGCAACTCCCAAGAGGGACCCACAACGCCGGCTTAACCCACTCATGCAAGAGGCAGTAAAAGCGAAAATTTTGAAACTATTAGACAATGGGATTATTTATCTCATTTCTGATAACCAATGGGTTAGCCCGGTTCATGCAGTCCCGAAGAAAGCTGGCTTTACGGTGGTTGAGAATGAGCAAAAAGAGTTAGTACAAACAAGACTGCCTACCAAGATTCGTGTTTGTATTGACTATAAAAAGTTGAATGCGATCACCTGTAAAGACCACTTTCCGCTACCCTTCATCGACCAAATACTTGAACGATCAGCTGGACATGAGTACTATTGCTTCCTAGATCGGTACTCGGGATACAATCAAATCCCCATTGTTGCAGAAGACCAGGAAAAAAACCATGTTCACCTGCCCGTTCGGAACCTTCGCTTATTGACGCATGCCCTTTGGATTGTGCAACGCTCCCGCGACTTTCCAACGATGCATGCTCAGTTTGTTCTCCAACATGGTGGAACATTTTCTTGAGATTTTCATGGATGACTTCTCCATCTACGGAGATTCATTTGAATAATGTCTTCATCATCTTGAGTTGGTTCTGCAAAGATGCGAGGAAAAGAACCTAACTCTGAACTGGGAGAGTGTCATTTCATGGTAATACAGGGGATTGTCTTAGGCCATGAGATCTCTAGGAGAGGCATTGAAGTGGACAAGGCAAAGATAGAAGTGCTTGTTAAGTCACACCACCCAAAAGCATCAAGGATATCAGATCCTTTCTAGGGCATGCTGGGTTCTACTGACGATTCATTAAGGACTTTAGCAAGATCGCTAGGCCCTTGACAAACCAACTCGCAAAGGACGTGCCCTTTGATTTTAATGAAATATGCTTCAAGTCATGGAAGAAGTTGAAGTAGGACCTTGTATCTGCGCCCCATTATTTCTGCTCCAAACTGGGCGCAACCGTTTGAAATCATGTGTGATTCCTCTGATTTTGCTATTGGCGTTGTTCTTAGACAGCACATCGACAACAGGCAGCACGTGATTTGCTACTCAAGTAGGATCTTAAATGACGACCAACAAAACCATACGACAACCAAGAAGGAATTCTTGGTCGTTGTCTTTGCGTTAGAAAAGTTTCGGCCCTACTTGTTAGGCTCGAGAACGGTGATCTGAAAGCACACCTAGAGGGGGGTGAATAGGTGTAAGTGCTAATCTAGTGAACTAAATGCGCTAAATGCGGAAGCTAATGCAAATTTTACAACACACTTAATACAACTCACAAGTGTAGCCGAATTCCCCGTGAAGGGCTCTGGACTAACTCCTCTTGATTCCCCTTTAATGGGTTGAGGTGCTATGTGAAGCTCTTGTGGTTAAGTACAAGTGAGGCACACACAAATAACCAAGCATATAAGATGAATAGATAATATGAATATATGCAAGGCACAATGCAAGCAATGTATGATATGAATAATGAATGATGCTATGCACAATATAAGAGAGAGAGAGAGAGAGAGAGTTGAGAGATATTGGATCAAACGCAAACACAAGGATATGTTTCGAGGTTCGAGCCCCTAGCTCTACATCCCCGCCTACACCACCGTGTAGGATTTCCAATCCACTATAGGAGTACCGAACTCCTCTCTCAATACCACCGAGGCAATACAACCACAATCCACCTCTACCGAAGAGGGATAAGGCCCGTAGCCAATACAACTCAATCACAATCACCTCTACCGAAGAGGGATCCAAACCAATACCACTCCGATCAACCTCTACCAAAGAGGGATACACAAGTAAAGGAGGGTTTACAACTTAGAGGCTTAACCTCAAACACTTCTCTTTCTTTTCTCTTTTTCCACAAAACAAAAGATCCTAAATAGATTAGGATAGAAGATATAGCTTAAGTGTGGAAAATAAGTGTTTTGATCAAAGAAATTCTCTTGGGAAAACACCAAAAATGATATAGAAATTTTAACTTAAAAACTAATTCCCAAAACCCTAATTTCTTTGAAATAAACAAAACACTTAAAACAAATAAGATTGATCTTTTGGCACTTAAAACTCTTTTGAAAACTTGTTTAAAACACTGAAGAAGTCAGGAAATATTAGCTCTAAAAATCTTTGTTAAAACCCCCAAGAGTTTGGGTATATATAGCCCAAACAGAAAACTAGCCGTTAGGCTGATGTGGCAGCCTGACAGGCTTGGCGGTCGACCGCCCGGTCGACCGCCAACGGTCATATTTATGACCGTTGGGCAAACCCGGTCGACCGGCACGGTCGACCCAAACAAACAGAGAGCACTGCTCTCAGACCCGGTCGACCCTGACGGTCGACTGTCCCTGTGTCTGCCAAACGTGCACAGATCTGTGCACGTCGGTCGACCGACCCAGTCGACCGACTTCATCCCAAGTCGACTAGGTCAGTTGACTAGTCGACTGGTTGAAACCTGGAACAGAAATCTGGGTCAGAAAAATAGTTTAAAAATATTTTGAAAAATCTTTTAAGTCTTCTAAAAATCCACAAAACTTATTTTAACATTTTATATTGAAACACAAACTTGTGATAAAAAATTTCAAGACATATATCAATCATATCAATTCATTTTTGAGTCTTGCAAATTTTATCAAAAACAAAACTTGTATTTTATCAAACTTGGATTTTCCAACACATGAATAGGAAAGTCAAAATAAGTTTGTTTAAAAGTTAAGCATGCATGTATAGAATGAAACTACTATACATAAACCAATTAAACTTGTTTTGATCAACTATTCATGAAAACCAAAAACCAAACATAAAACGTGTGTGTTTGTGCACTTGAACATATCAACTATACTAAGCTTTACAAATGGATCTATACACACTAACTAAATTAGGATACCTAAGTCTTCTTGATGACCTTCCATCTTCAAGTTGACTTGCTCCCAAACGTGATCCACCGAGTGCAAAGGTATGATCTTTAAGCTTTGGCACCGGAATCACCATGAAAAGCTTCTAAACTCCTTGTTGAAGTTAATCACCGACTAATATCTTGGTTAATGATCTGAAACTTAAACAACACAAGATTATTAGTAAACATAACTCCATGAGTTAATCATCATCAAAACTAGGGTGGAAGGCCTTTGGCCAACAATCTCCCCCTTTTTGATGATGACAAAACTCATGGAGTTATATATGCATGGATTAAAGTTAAGCTTCAAAGAAGCTCCCCCTTAACTCATGCATAAAACAAATAAACATAAATATGCATGAATGACAATGCATAAACAATATGCTCTAGATACCAAATGAAATATTCAAAACAAAACATGTTCTAGAGATCAATTAACATTAAACTATATTAAACTTAATATATGCAAAACATAAATATGCATATATAAAAACTCTCAAATAATTCTCCCCTTTTTTGTCAATCATCAACAAAGGGGTAAAAACCAAAACAATAAAATGAGGGGTAAAAATCTTTCTCCCCCTTTTTGTCAATCAAAATAATAAAACAATATTCTCCCCCTTTTTGTCTAAAAACAAAAACAAGGTCAATAAGGGTTACAATCAATTTGGATATCAATTAAAAATATGTCAATGAAGCATCTTGATACCAATTGAAAATAAACAAAGATCAATAAATGTTATATGCTATATACATTCATGAAGAGGAAGATGCTAAGTTAGTTTCCCTACACATATGCATTACATGAAGGAGGGATGTTAAGCCCTAATTCACATAACACACATGATGTAATGCATAAGAGGAGATGTGAAGCTCCCCCTACACGCGTGTACCACATAAAGAAGAGATGTTAAGCTCTTCAATACAAGATACACTCATCATGAATCTATATGTAGAAGAGATGTTAAGCTCTCCTTGCATATAGTCAATATAAATCAAAACTTTTGTATAATGTATATTTTTTTTTAAAAAAATTTGAGATACCAATTTAAAATTTTCAAATAAACATCTTGATATCAAAAGATAGTATTTTTTTTAAAAGCCATATAAACAATTGAAATGAAGTTGAAACTCAAGCTCTAGCATAAACAAAATTTGTGCTCAAGATATAGAAATATAATAGCACAAATAAAATAAGTATATGTGTATGAAATAGAATGAGTACTAATCACCAATAGATGATACCAATTGAAAATATACATACACAATAAACAATTATGAGTATACAAAAGGATCAAAATGATACCAAATGAAAGAGTTCAATGATACCAATTGACATAACAATAAATAGCATGTGTATACCTCATAATACAACAAAGAAAATGAACTAGTTAAAATGAAAATTTTTGTTAACTAGTAAGAAATCCTTCAAGTAAGGAATAAAACAAAAAAGTTTTTCATAAAACATGAAATCCACAAGATAATCAACACTCTAATTCAATTAGGCATAAATATGACTCATGAAAATAAAACATGAGTAAATATAGAAAGTGAGTGTACAAATAAAGTGTGAATATCATAATCATGAAAATTTTCATTAAGCTCAAATATTCCTTAAACATGAAAACATGAAAACATAAAAATCATCTAAACTATTTAATCTTCAAGGCATATGTATGTCCTATACAAACTAAGGTATACATACATATCCAAACACATAATGAGTCCACAAAGATATATGCATTAAGGCACGTGGCTCAAAAGGATGTATATGTATAATAATAGTTTGGATAAAATAGACATATACATGAAGTTAAATATAAACACATGAAAACATGAATAACTAAATTTTCCTTTAAAAATAAATTTTCATTTCAAGGTATATGTATGAATTGTCAAACATGAAGTATACATACATATCCCTAAACACAATTGAGTCCATATATAGATTTGCATGAAAGGCAAATGACTCAAGGGGTATACATGTATATCTTAAAGTTTGGCAATACAAACATATACATGAAATGTAAAACACATAATCATAAAACAAATCCAAAATAGGAATACAAGTTTAAAATGTATGAATCATCAAAACTAGACTATACTAGCACATCTAATGGGTTCAAATAAGCATTCAAGCTCAAACATATATAGATTTATTTGTGGCCCACTATATGCACAAGTATAAACCCTAGTCTTAATGAAAACTAACATTTAAACATATATTCAATACATGAAGCATCAAAACAAGACAAAAATCATCATGATAAACTTAAACATGATCATTATGAAAATCTACATGTATTAGATATATGATATACGCAATAGCAACTATATAGTGAGAACATAAAAGAATTTATCCATATTAAACATGGGTGTCTCAAAATAACTAAACATGTATATCACTAATCTAATAAGCATGGCATTTTCATAGTAATCAATAAACATCAAAACATGCTATGAAAGATTAAACATGGAAAGCATGTAATAAATGGTAGTTTAGGAATTGTTACCAAAACCTAGAAGGCAACTTTCCTTGTCTCCAAAACATGGTGGTCCTCTCCACCAAATCTTCCCTTGAAAGTGATGCATCCAATTGATTTTCTTTAAGTGCGGAACGCATCAACTCCAAGGTACCGCTACTCTCACGTCATGTGAGAGCCCACACCTACATCATAAACAAGAGGGGTGGTCTTTGGTACCCATACTCTTTTAGGTCCATGAGGGTTAGTACCTTCTCTAATCCAAACAAAATTCTTTGCTAAATTTGAAGTATGTATTCTATCAAAGCAAAATTTAGCAAGGTGGCCCTTACGTCCACAATGTGTACAAGTGTAAACATGAGCATACTTGTGATGATGGTGTCCGTGAGAAGCATGTGTATGCCGTGGAGGGTGTGCATGCATAAAGGATGGAACTTGTTTCTTTCGAACCAAGGTTTCCAAACGTGAGTGGTTCATGGCACATTGGCTCATAGTGGAGCCCAAACAATCCACTTTCTTCTTCAATAAACAAATATCATCATTAATCTTAGAAGAAGAAGTGCATGCAAGGGGAGATCTAGGTGAAACTACCCTAGCATGGCAAACATGTGTATCAATTTTATTTTGTAAAACAATATTTTTATCTAAACAAACATTCAACTCATTTGAAATAGAAATAATTTTATTTTTCTTTAAGTGCAAGTACCAATTGAGATCTCAATGAATCACTTTCATTAGAAATCTCCATCTTCTCTTGCAAAACCATATTAAGTCTAGAAAACAAATCTTTATTATCATTGTTAAGGTCTAGACTTTTCTTTTTCAAAACTAGTGGGGGGGTGAATAGGTGAATAGGTGTAAGTGCTAATCTAGTGAACTAAATGCGCACCTAGAGGGGGGTGAATAGGTGTAAGTGCTAATCTAGTGAGCTAAATACACTAAATGCGGAAGCTAATGCAAATTTTGCAACACACTTAATACAACTCACAAGTGTAGTCGAATTCCCCGTGAAGGGCTCTGGACTAACTCCTCTTGATTCCCTTTTAATGGGTTGAGGTGCTATGTGAAGCTCTTGTGGTTAAGTACAAGTGAGGCACACACAAACAACCAAGCATATAAGATGAATAGACAATATGAATATATGCAAGGCACAATGCAAGCAATGTATGATATGAATAATGAATGATGCTATGCACAATATAAGAGAGAGAGAGAGAGAGTTGAGAGATATTGGATCAAACGCAAACACAAGGATATGTTTCGAGGTTCGAGCCCCTAGCTCTACATCCCCGCCTACACCACCATGTAGGATTTTCAATCCACTATAGGAGTACCGAACTCCTCTCTCAATGCCACCGAGGCAATACAACCACAATCCACCTCTACCGAAGAGGGATAAGGCCCGTAGCCAATACAACTCAATCACAATCACCTCTACCGAAGAGGGATCCAAACCAATACCACTCCGATCAACCTCTACCAAAGAGGGATACACAAGTAAAGGAGGGTTTACAACTTAGAGGCTTAACCTCAAACACTTCTCTTTCTTTTCTCTTTTTCCACAAAACAACAAATCCTAAATAGATTAGGATAGAAGATATAGCTCAAGTGTGGAAAACAAGTGTTTTGATCAAAGAAATTCTCTTGGGAAAACACCAAAAATGATATAGAAATTTTAGCTCAAAAATTAATTCCCAAAACCCTAATTTCTTTGAAATAAACAAAACACTCAAAACAAATAAGATTGATCTTTTGGCACTCAAAACTCTTTTAAAAACTTATTTAAAACACTGAAGAAGTCAGGAAATATTAGCTCTAAAAATCTTTGTTAAAACCCCAAGAGTTGGGGTATATATAGCCCAAACAGAAAACTAGCCGTTAGGCTGATGTGGCAGCCTGACAGGCTTGGCGGTCGACCGCCCGGTCGACCGCCAACGGTCATATTTATGACCGTTGGGCAAACCCGGTCAACCGGCACGGTCGACCCAAACAAACAGAGAGCACTGCTCTCAGACCCGGTCGACCCTGACGGTCGACCGTCCCTGTGTCTGCCAAACGTGCACAGATCTGTGCACGTCGGTCTACCGACCCGATCGACCGACTTCATCCCAAGTCGACTAGGTCAGTTGACTAGTCGATTGGTTGAACCTGGAACAGAAATCTGGGTCAGAAAAATAGTTTAAAAATATTTTGAAAAATCTTTTAAGTCTTCTAAAAATTCACAAAACTTGTTTTAACATTTTATATTGAAACACAAACTTGTGATAAAAAATTTCAAGACATATATCAATCATATCAATTCATTTTTGAGTCTTGCAAATTTTATCAAAAACAAACTTGTATTTTATCAAACTTGAATTTTCCAACACATGCATAGGAAAGTCAAAATAAGTTTGTTTAAAAGTTAAGCATGCATGTATAGAATGAAACTACTATACATAAACCAATTAAACTTGTTTTGATCAACTATTCATGAAAACCAAAAACCAAACATAAAACGTGTGTGTTTGTGCACTTGAGCATATCAACTATACTAAGCTTTACAAATGGATCTAAACACACTAACTAAACTAGGATACCTAAGTCTTCTTGATGACCTTCCATCTTCAAGTTGACTTGCTCCCAAACGTGATCCACCGAGTGCAAAGGTATGATCTTTAAGCTTTGGCACCGGAATCACCATGAAAAGCTTCTAAACTCCTTGTTGAAGCTAATCACCGACTAATATCTTAGTTAATGATCTGAAACTTAAACAACACAAGATTATTAGTAAACATAACTCCATGAGTTAATCATCATCAAAACTAGGGTGGAAGGCCTTTGGGCCAACATGATCTTCACAGATCACTCGACACTGAAATACCTTATGACTAAGAAGGAAGTCAAAGCCTGATTGGTGGATCCTTCTGCTTCAAGAATTTGACCTGAAAATCTGGGATAAATGAGGCATAGAAAATGTGATTGTTGATCATTTATCATGAATTCCAAACGCACCTATCATACAAGCTCCAATCAACGAGGATTTCCCAGACGAGCCCATCCTGGCCATTTTTAAGGAACCATAGTGTGCGGACTTAGTCAATTATCTGGCCACTAGGTAAAACCTGCTGAATGGACAAAGTAAGACCAGTGTTATTTCTTTGCCCAAGTGCGGTACTTCTTTTAGGAAGAGCCGTACCTTTTTAAGTATTGTCCAGATCAGTTTATTCGACGATGCATACCGGAGGAAGAACAGAGGAGTGTGCTTAGCTTTTGTCATGAACTTGCTGCGGCGGACACTTCGGTCCCCACAAAACTGCAGAGAAAGTTGTACAAAGTAGGTTTTACTGGCCCACTTTGTTCAAAAACTCATTTCACTTTTTAAGTCATGTGCAAATTGTCAGAAGATTGAAAAAATTTCGAGAAGAGACATGATGCCCCTGAACCCGATTCTTGAAGTTGAAATTTTTGATGTTTGGGTATCGACTTCATAGGACCATTCCAAATTTCTTCGGCAACCAGTTCATTATGGTTGCTGTGGACTATGTATCTAAATGGGTAGAAGTTGTGCTTACAAAGACCAATAAAAATAAAGTGGTTGTCAAATTTCTTAAAGAAAACATCTTCTCCCGATTTGGCACTCCAGAGCGATAATTAGTGATAATGGATCGCATTTCTGCAATAGAGTTTTTGAAGCTCTGATGCGGAAATATTCCATGAATCACAAGTTATCCACTCCGTATCATCCCCAGACAAATGGGCAGGTCGAAGTCACCAATCGACAGATTAAGCTTATTTTGGAAAAAGACTGTCGGACAAAACTGAAAGGATTGGTCGGTTAAACTCAATGATGCATTGTAGGCTTACAGCACTACTTTTAAGACAGTCCTGGGGATGTCTCCTTACAGAATCATATTCAGAAAAGTCTGTCATCTGCCAGTGAGTTAGGACACCGTGCCCTATGGGTCATTAAGCAACTCAATTTTAATCTGACTAAGGTCGGTGAGCTAAGGAGCTGCAGATCTCAGAATTAGAGGAGATACGGAATGAAGCCTATGAGAACGCTCGGATCACCAAAAGCAGGACTAAACTTTTTCATGACCAGATCATAAACCGAAAAAACTGTGCCCCGGGAGACAAGGCTCTGCTGTACAACTCGAGACTTCACATTTTCGTGGGAAAGCTAAATACTCGTTGGTCTGGACCATTCATCGTGCGCACCGTCTTCCCATACGGTGATGTGATTATTATCGATCCTAAGAATAATACAGAATTTAAAATGAACGGGCAAAAACTGGAGCCATTCTTGACCACTGAGCAAAGTGTGCTGACTCTTTTTGCCCCGTCATACCCCTAACCACAGCCATCCACACCACCCAAAAAAAACATAATTTGGGGGGTTTTATTGTTACTTGTTAATACCTTTTTGACGTTTCTTTTTCTCCCCCCTCTTTTACTCTCTTAGTCTATTCGCACTTGGCCGCCCGAGTCAACAGAGACGGTGACATCATTTCTTCCCCATATTTATTGCATTTGCATTTACATGACATTCATTGAGGACAATGCATTAGATAGGTGCGGGGGGGTGCTAACACTTTTTCTTTTTCTTTTACTAAAAAAAAATCTCTAGAATGAAAAAAGAATTTTCATACTCTTTATAAAAACACCAAAAGGTTGTAAGAATTAAGGGAACCTTATTAAGGAATCTTTATTTTAGCCTAAATAAAAATGAAACATTGGTTTGACTAAGAGTTGGGAGGAACAAGAAAAATAACTCATATCTTTTACTTAGCCTTAGTAGAATATGCATAAACTACACACACATGCTTAAGATTTAGAGACACAACTCTGAATAATAATAATAAAAAGTTGGATAATTATGTCTCAAGAAGCATGATTATTCACGCCAAAAAAAATAAAAAAACAAAAATAATAATAATAATATATATAATATATAAGTAAATCTTGATTTCGTGGCCTACTCTACTTGCATATTAGACCTGAGGTGTGTTTTTCCACCTGGTGCCCTAAAATCATCTAGTTTGGGAGTCATCAGTTTGATATGTGTTACGTGAATAAAGTAGAAAGCCTAATAAAACCAAGAATAAACATATAGATAAACATTAATAAAATTAAATTACATTCAAAGTTGAGTTGAAAAATCTCAAGCACATCACAATTACACATTATGCATATCTATCTAAAACAAAATGAACAGAATGAGTTGAAGTACAAGATCCTTTCTAAATTCAAAGAAAAGCCATAATTTCTTCTTTTATGAAGGCTAAAGTATCGGAGGACTTATGAGGGTTAAACCTAATTCTCATATCATTCGGTCATTGTTACTTAGATGATTGAAAGTTCTTTTTCTTGAAATAGATTTTTCTTACAACTAACATTTTTCTTCATTTATTAGATTTTGTAGGTGCAATCCGCTGAAAACCCTCAGGAGACAACACTCCTCCTCTAGGAGAAATCTAGAGGTTTAAAGGCTTGTTGCACATGCTCAATACAATCGCGTCACCTGCGAAAGTGGTGTAATAATTCTCTTGTTTTTGTTTTGCTCGGGACGAGCAAAAAGATAAGTGTGGGGGTGTGATTAATCTCTAATATTACATAATTTTTATCACATCTGTATATTTATTTTGTGTAAAATTCTGCTAATAAAAGTTTTGCTTATTTGATCCTAGGTCCATGGTGTGCAATGAAGAAGTAAACCCTAAATCACCATTTAATGGGTGATTAAAGACCTACCAAGTAGCCATTGACCTTAGGAGGAGATTCTGTCAGTACAGGAAGATCAAATCCAAAATTTAGAAGATCTAGCTGACAGAGGACAGAAGAGACTGCACGCAGCAGGCGGCCAGGCGCGCGCCACCCAGGCAAGGCCGCGAAAACGCTGCCCGGGCTGCGTTTTCGCGGCCATACGGGCGCGCCCACGCCAGTGCTTTGGGCCAGGGGTTGTCCCCCTGGCCCCCTTTCCCTTGGTGCCTATAAATACACCCCTGGGGTTCAACAGAGAGAATATCCAAAGCTTTAGGAAGTTATTGTTATCTTATTTTTAGGATTGTAGTTGCTTTTATGTTTGCTTCTTCTTCTAATTAGTTTAGCCAGTAGAGTGAGAGTGTGTGTGTGTGTGTGTGTGTGTGTGTGTGTGTGTAAAAGTTGTATTTGAAGTTGACAAGCTTAAAAAAGTAATTACTTCTCTTTCTTCTTTCCATTTACTTGGTGTTTTCATTTGCTTCTATCTCTTTGTTTTAGTGTAACACTCTTTCCCTTTACTTCGTTTCTCTTGTTGTTTCTTTTACTACCATATCTAACTAACTCTCTTATTACATGACTAACTAACTACTAACCCACTAATCTCTAACAACTTGATTGATAACCCACATAAGTCAATAGTGTCAAATAAGCCTTGTGCAAACGAGAGCTATGATATCTTAAGACGAGGGTTCTAACTCTAACTTACACATAAGTATTCGCTTTCTTATATTTCATGCTTAACGGGTTTTTGATGATCTATGGATTATATACTTTACTTATTTTTGTAAGTTAGAGATTTTCCTTTTAATTTTGCCGAAACCATTAATGCACTTGTTTCTTTCCTTATTCTCACCTTCTATTGGATCTTGATAAGGGAATGTCCAAGTTATGTCATGTGAAGCTAAGTTAAAGGAAGGACTTTCATTCGGTCCCAACGTGAATAGTTCCTATGTATAAAGGTTATACTTACCTATGATCCATCGTGAGGGTACAACTTCAAGAAATTAGAGATTAGTGGGAGCACTTTTTAGAAAGTTAGCCATGCACTTTTACCATCTAGAAAAATTATTTTTACAAACCACCAAACCATTCTAAACAATTCTTGAAATCAACTTGTTTTCATTTTCAAATTCTTTATTTGAAATAAAGAACTTTCTCTTTTCTTGAACAAGAAGCCGCATAAAGTTTTCATCACTCTCCCTCCTTGTGATGCGACCCGTATAGCCACCTTGCTAGAACAGAAGAATCGCAAAAGCAGTAACATCGACCCACATTCATTTACTTATTGTTGTGCTCACTTTTTGCCGATCAGCGGGCTCGGGCCGGGACTAGACCCCGGTCACTAGGCCAGCTGGGCCCTGGCCCGCATGGGACGGGTCCGTACGATTTGCAGGGCCGACCTAGACCGATTCGCACGCTTATGATCTTACAGGAGATAGAGATGATAAAAAAATCTACTTCAGGCTATGTTTTCGCATAAGGTGCAGTCTCATGGAAAAGGGAGAAACAGGAGTATACTGTCTCATCCACTATGGAGGCAGAGTATATAACTTGTCGGACAGCAGCTAAGCATTTTTTTTGGCTCAAGCAATTCATCTCAGAGTTGAAGATAGGCCCCTTATCATTTTTTGTGACAACCAAGCTGCCATCAAGTATGTCTAAAATGGTTACATCACCAATGATAATAAACAGATTGATCTCAAGTATCATTGTGTCATTAATTATGTGAAAAGAAAACATATTGACGTCGTACATAAGTCTACACTGGAGAATATTACAGATCCGCTAATCAAAGGACTCTCAGTGACCACCTTTCAGGGACATCGCGTAGGCATACTAGAGTCATTCTGGTTATTATTTTTCTGAGTGAGAGTATATCTATAATTGTTATTTTGAATGAGAGTTTTTATGTTAATTTTTCAGTATTATCATTTGTGTTCTTAGCATATTTTATATTTCAGTTTCATGAGATTTTTCTAAGACAATTATTATGATGGCATACAACTATTATGTGGTGTTTATTTCAGTTGATATTATTAAATAATGTTAAAGTTAAAGTTATGCTATTGCATTTATAATGTTAAAGTTAAAGTTATGCAAGCGCATAGGTTAAAGTATAAACTGCCTTTAAAGAAGTCTATTAAGGATTCTCAAGATCGCTTAAGTTGAAGGTGAGTAGGCTCCACGACCTTCAGCTTTCATCTCAATATGGGTGATGGTATTCACATGACGGTTCTCTAAGTATTGAGATGACATGTGTGTAGTAAACACACATTGCAGGACACTTATGAAAATGTTTCATATACACTATATGTACGTTTACCATATACGCACTAAACTCCACTAATAAAGTATTCTCTTAAAAGTTGTTAGGGTCATTAGCCCTAAAGTCCATGATACAAATTAGGCAAAAGCATAAAGCTTGACCGAATTTGTTCATAAACCATTCTAGCCATCTTCTCAGTCATAAAATGCCAGTAATTTGAGTGCACCTTGACTAATGGTAAATTTCACATGTGTTTTTTTTCAAAATCAAAGGATGGATATCCGCTTTTAAATAAAATTGTGATATGGGATATAAAAAATTTCAAAATAAATAATTTTTTTCAAAACTTTTTGTCAGGTATGTCTCGAGTGTAAGATTGTAAAATTTTTCCTGATTCGATCCATACCATATTTTTTTTATCACATATCATTACACAGTGCAGCATATGTTAGTCAATATATTAAGTGTGTTTAATAGATGCATTAAGTTATAAAGGTTGATAGGCCTAATACTACTCTTTTATTAGGGTTAGGGACAAGCCACTAATCAAAGGATTATATATAGAGAGGAAGTCTTTTTCTGCAACTACGCATTGATCCCTACTCATCGGAGGCTAGGTTAAACAGAGAGAAGACTCCATCTCATTCTTCATTATCCTTCTAAGAGATATATTATCAAAACATTCATCTCAAGATTTATTATACATGATATTGATATCAATGAATAAAAGAAATTGATCATGTTTTAATAGTATTAAATCTAACACAAACATCATAAATTTATATATGCAGGTGACTTGACATACAAAAGCTAGTGAGATAAAGGGTCAAAAAATTTCTTTAAAATTTGAGCTTAGCAATATATCATTTCCCATGTACTAGTTTTCTAGGAAATAATATTCTCAACAAAACATTCTCTTGAGAAAAAAAATGCGCATATGTTTAACATACACAATGCATATAACCATTTCATTGAAAAAAGCAACTGGTGTGGAGATCATTTACCAACATGTGCTTCAAATTGTCTCATTTTCTATTATTGAAGTAAACCTTACTTTGAGAAACTGGGTGCATATCATGTATGGGTAAATAGTCTTCAAATCCTTTTAATTTTTCATTTACATAATTAATTAATATGTGTAGATTAAGATGTACAAAACAGCTTATCCATAAGATGGATCCTCGTTGCTCCTCATGCATCCATTATAAATAGTAATATACAATATTAGATTCTCATGTTCTCTTTTACACATGGGTTTCTTCGTATTTTTAAATAATAATTTTTCTAAGCACAACACTTGTTTCCCCTAACATATAGTTCAAATTGAAATAAAAGCAAATAATACAATGCATCTTTTGCTATAATTCATTGTAACTCCAACTACAATTAACTAAACAAATCGGTCTATCAATTTAAACTCATCATCAAATAAATTTCTTTTGTTTTTGGTTTAAATAAACGTGTCATATGTACAAAAGAATAAATCTACGATCTTCTATGTTTAGATATCCTTATTCGGTAACAGTGCTTTCTAAAGTGTAAAGACACATTGTTGTAGGCTCATTCTTTTTATAATAATTACATGGAAGCTAGAATGACTCGCTGAAGTCCATGTGCTCAACAAGAGAACTAAGAAATTTGTAATTTTCTTCAACTTCCCCTTTTCTTTTATAATAATATGACATTAGAAATGTTGCTATCTTCACTTATAATCTTAGTCATAAGATTTATGCAGTTGTAGGAAATTTTAGGAAGACAGAAAAATTCAAAAGGGACATTTCCAAAATCTCGAGTGAAAAGCCTAGTAATGGTCCTCCTTGTTTGAGAATTTTTTTCGAGACACATAAACACAACAATTTTTAAAATGAAGAGCAAAACCCCCTAAATTAAACAGTACCCCACCCCTCAAAAAACAATAAATAAAATAAAATAAAGAAATAAATCTAATTTTAAATTTTAATTCTAAAAACTAACCTCCCCCATGAAAATCACCTAGAGGGGGGGTGAATAGGTGATAATGCTAATCAATGCACAATTAAAAATATGATGCAACAATCAACCCAAAATAAGACTAGAAGCCGAATACCCCGTGAAGGGTTCTGAACTTCTTCCTCCTGATTCCTCTAGATATGAGTTGGAGGTGCGCAATGCAATCTTGTTGTATGAGTATTTGATTGACAAAGTGGTTATGCAACAAGTGAATATAACAATGAAAATGAAGAGCAAGTACAATGTAGCACAGAAAATGTGAAGCAAGTAGATAAAGTAATGAATATAAAGTAAGTGATTGAAGTAAGAATTAAGAGCAAGTAAGAACAATTAAACCAAACGCAAACACCGAGAATTTTTCCGAGGTTCGAGCACCCAGCTCTACGTCCCCGCCTTCACCCAGAAGGATTTCTAACCACTATAACTTCACAAAGAATTACAATCACACCGGAGTACCCAACTCCACAATCTCAAGTACAAGTTCTCTCTCTTAGTGATCAAAAGACCACAAACTATCTTTTGCAAACGCCTCTTTCCCTTAAAAGAGCCCTGTAGAGTAATGGTTAGAATTGAAACTCAAATAGTGTAAGTGGAAAAAGGAAATGAACTAGAGAGAGTTTAGAAAATAAAACTTCAGCGATGAAAGAATCTTCAGCACAAAAAATAAGGACCAAACTCTCTTGAAAGCTTTGAAAACTTTTGAAACTTTTTGTATATTGCTTGTTTTTGTTGTTGTTGTTGTTAAAAACATAACCCTAATCACCACTATTTATAGGAGAGATCTAGGGATTAAAAAGTAAACTCATATAATGTTAATTAGGAAGAATTTGACCCATAAAATATCCCCTAAATTCGTTTAGAAATGAAAAATACAAATTTAAAACGTGTTTAAAAGCTAGCCGTTATGGCTGAAACGGCTACCTCGGTCGACCGGGATTCAAACAAAAGAGTCGGTCGACCGCCCGGTCGACCGAAACAAACAGAGAGTGACACCACTTCAGTCGGCCAGCCGCCCGGTCGACTGAAGTCTTCGGTCGTCCGCCCGGTCGGCCGAAGAATGTGCACACGGATACGCATCCAACCTGCCAGAAAACCAGTTGAGTGTCGGTCGACCGGTCGGTCGACCGGCTCAGGCCAAAAGTCAAAACTAAACAAGAATTTTAAGGAGATTTTGATATCTAATAAAATATTTTTGATTAGAGATATATATAAAACATAAAATTGAGTTTGTAATCAAAGGCTTTGTATTAAATTATTTTGTATATATTTATAGGAAATATTTCTAGGAAATGCATGTGCGCAAAAACGTGTGTGTTGGAATATAGAGCTTCAATCCTAATCACTATTCTTTAACAAAACTATAAAACTAGAAACAAGACTAATGAAGTCTCATGAGCAATCTTGAAGTCTTGAACCATGCAAAGCCTAGCTAGAGCCTTCTCTTCTATGTTCCTTCCTTGATGTGCCATAAGCCTTCTTTGCTCTATGAACTTAGAATTTCTTGCAAAAGCTAAGCAATGGTCTCCAAACATGGTACAAAACCTGAAACTTATCTTTAACAAACTTATTAGTACCAAATAGCTCTTATTTGTTTTGTTATCATCAAAACTCTAAACAAATGGAGAGTGTAACCTTTTGGGCCAACAATCTCCCCCTTTTTGATGATGACAAAACAAATAGGCTATGTTAAAAAATAAAAGAGAGGTGTAAGCTCCCCCTCAAATAATGCTACATTAAACAAAGAAAAACAATATTATAAGCAAGCTACAAAAACCATGAGATATTAAACACGTGCAAAAACACTTAACTCAAATACAAGAAATCATAAACACTTATTGGAATCAAGACCATAATAAACTCAGACTAATTCTCCCCCTTTTTGTCATACATCAAAAAGGGAAAAAATTTATTATTCAGTAACACAAATATTTAGTTCACCACAAATAAAGGAGAATCTAGCAAAATCAAGTGGTTTAGTGAAAATATCGGCAAGTTGCAAATCCGTGGAAACATAATCAATATCTATATCACCTTTCTCAAAATGATCTCTAAGAAAGTGATACCTAATCTCAATGTGCTTGGTCTTGCTATGTTGATTTGCATTTTTTGTCATATGAATAGTACTAGTATTATCACAAAAAAATTTTATATGATCATAATGCAAATCATAATCAAGGAGAGTATGTTTCATCCAAAGGACTTGTGCACAACAAGCCCCCGCTGTAACATACTCCGCCTCGGCGGTTGATAGAGCTACGGAATTTTGTTTCTTAGAGGACCAAGAAACAAGACAATTACCAAGAAATTTACATGTCCCACTAGTACTCTTTCTATCTACTCTACAACCCGCATAGTCAGCATCCGAATAACTCATCATTGAGAAATCTCCGATTTTCGGATACCATAGACCCATTCCAATTGTGCCCTTAATATAACGAATGATGCGTTTTACCGCAATAAGATGGGACTCTTTAGGACACGATTGGAATCTAACACAAAGACATACACTAAACATGATGTCCGGCCTACTTGCCGTTAAATACAAAAGACTACCTATCATGCTTCTATACAATTTAATATCAACATTTTTACCTTGGTCATCCTTATCAAGCTTGATTGTAGTTGCCATGGGAGTGTTGCAAACTTTTGAGCTTTCAAGTCCAAACTTCTTTACAAGTTCCTTTGCATACTTGGCTTGACTTATGAATATCCCATCTTGCAATTGCTTGATTTGGAGTCCAAGAAAGAAATTCAATGCACCCATGGAAGACATTTCAAACTCACATTGCATAACCTTTTCAAACTCCTTGCATAAAAACTCATTAGTAGAACCAAAGATTATATCATCAACATAAATTTGCACAATTAAAATGTCATTATCAACATGCTTAGTAAAAAGAGTTGTGTCTACTTTGCCTTTAACAAAATCATTTGAAATGAGAAAACTAGAAAGCCTTTCATACCAAGCTCTTGGAGCTTGTTTCAATCCATACAAAGCTTTATCAAGTTTAAAAATGAAATTAGGATGAACATGATCAACAAAACCGGGAGGTTGTTCAACATAAACTTCTTCATTAATAAAACCATTTAAAATGCACTTTTCACATCCATTTGAAAAAGTTTAAAATTTTTAAAAGATGCAAAAGCTAGTGTTATCCGTATGGCTTCAAGCCGTGCTACGGGTGCAAAGGTCTCCTCAAAGTCAATTCCTTCAACTTGAGTGTAACCTTGGGCCACTAACCTAGTTTTATTCCTAATAACATTCCCGGACTCATCCATCTTGTTCCTAAAGATCCACTTAGTACCAATATTGGTCTATCATGAGGCCTAGGTATAAGGTGCCAAACTTGGTTGCGCTCAAATTGATTGAGTTCCTCTTGCATGGCTAGCAACTAATATGAGTCCGCCTCGGCTTCGAGGATGCTTTTGGGTTCAAAATGAGAAATGAATGCAAAGTTACTACATAAGTCATGGAGTTTGGAGCGAGTTGTTACCCCATTAGAGACATCACCTAAAATGAGTTCCTTGGGGTGATTTGTAGCGTATCTCCAATCTTTGGGAAGTGGTTGAGAATCATTCACTTCATCCTTATGAACATCACCAATGGGTTCTAGCTTTTCTTCTTGAGCGGGTGAGTCCTTCAAGGATAGTCTCTCCATGTCTTCACCTAATGGGTCAATTTCTACAACATTCTCAACAACCACATTAGATTCTTCAAATTTAACATGCATGGATTCTTCAATGGTAAGGGAAGATCTATTGAATACTCTATAAGCTTTACTAGTAGAAGAATATCCAACAAAAATAGCTTCATAAGCCTTAGCATCAAATTTACCCAATTTATCTCTAGTATTCAAAACAAAACATTTGCATCCAAAAACTTTAAAATATGAAACATTAGGTTATCTAGAATGATACATTTCAAAAGATGTTTTGGAAGAATTTTTACACAAATAAATGCGATTTGAAATATAGCATGCGGTGTTTACGGCCTCGGCCCATAGAATTGAGGGAGGTCATATTCACTCATCATGGTCCTAGCCATCTCTTGAAGTGTTCTATTTTTCCTTTCTACAACTCCATTTTGTTGTGGAGTTCTAGGACATGACATTTCATGCTTGATTCCCTTTTCATCACAATAAGTCATGAGAGTTGGTTAACAAACTCACCACCTCTATCACTCCTTATTTTCAAAATCGAAAAACCTTTTTCTTTTTCAACCCTTTTTCAAAAATCTTGAAATGAGAAAAGTTTGATCTTTGTTTTTCAAAAGAAAACCCAAGTAAATCGGGAAAAATCATCGACTAAAACAAATGCATATCTACTACCATTTAAGCTCTTAGTTTTAGTTGGTCCAAAAAGATCCATATGAATTAATTCTAATGGCCTAGTTGACATGATATCCTTGATTGGTTTGAAAGAAGACTTGGTTTGTTTCCCAAGTTGGCACGCACCACAAATGCGGTCTTTCTCAAACTTCAAGTAAGGAATACCCTTCACCAATTCCTTAGAATTAATCCTAGAAAGATGGTCAAAAGATGCATGTCCTAATCTTCTATGCCAAAGCCAAAAATTTTCATCAAAAACATTCAAGCATTTAGTAGAACAATCCAAATTAAGCATGTCAATGATATAAACATTATCATCACGAAATCCAGTAAGAATACAATCATTAGTTTTGCAATCAAAATCTTGCAAGAAGAGTCATCAAAAACAACTTTAAGTCCACGATCACAAAGTTGACTTATACTAAGCAAGTTATATTTTAAACCATCAACAAGAACAACATTTTCTATGATGGGAGATGCACCAATTTGAATGTTACCTATACCGATGATAGTGCCCTTAGAGTCATCCCCAAAGGTGACGGTGCCACCTTCCATGTACCTTGATAGGGTTGTAAAGTTGTTGATATCCCATGTTATGTGTCTTGAACAACCACTATCAAGGTACCACCGCTCCTTACGTCTTGGAGCCTTGGTGTGTACCTACATCAAATAATTTAAGACTTGATTTTAGTACCCATATTTTCTTGGGTCCTAAAGTGTTAGTATCATGAACCCATACAAGATTATTTGTTCTATTTATTTGGTCATAACAAAACTTAGCCAAATGTCCATTCTTACCACAATAAGTGCATCTATACACTCTACCATATTTAAAAGCATAGTGAGTGTGTGACTTGTGAGCATGTGTAGATTTAGCATGGGTGTTATGTATAGTGTGAGCATGAGGAATTTTGACATGAGAAGATTTAGCATGAGAAGTGTGCCTTTTTGAAAATATTTCCTCAAGTTTCTTAGTGTTGAAAACACAATCCTTCAAACTTTTTCAACATCAACAATTCTAATTTTTAATGAAGAAATTTCTTTTTCATCAATCTTCGGAAATTTTGCTTTGCAAGCAACTTTGTAAGCACTAAATTCATTTTGAGTAGAAATAAGATTTGAAGAAATTTCATCCTTTTTTTTAGAAACAATAGCAAGTTGATTTTTAAGAAAAGCAACTTCCTTTTCCAATTTTGAGCATTCTATCTTTTTATTATCATAAGTCTCTGAAAGTTCAACAAAAGCATGTACAAGTACTTCTTTACTTAATTCATCCTCTTCATCAAGAGGTTGAGGGGATACCTTTGGTGTGTTTGCCATGAAACACATGTTCGCCGTGTCTACCTCATCTTCGGACTCGCTTTCCGAATCCCAAGTTGCTTTGTAAGCTTTCTTTTCGACCGGCTTCTCTTGCTTGAAGGAGGAAGTCACCTTTTTCTTGAATTCCGGGCAATCGGCCATGATATGTCCGGGCTTTCGGCAATTGTAGCAAATGATTCTTCTCTCCTCTTTTCCTTCAAACTTCCTTCTAAAGTTGAGTTTGTTCTTACGGTACATTCTCTTCACGTTTCGCACAAGAAGGGAGAGCTCCTCATCTTCTTCTTCATCTTCTTCTTCGTCATCAAGAGTGGAGGAAGACTTGAAGGTTATGAATTTCTTCTTTAGAGGAGCAGCTTCTTCTCTTGCCTTCTTTTCCATCTCATGAGTCTTCAAGTTTCCAATGAGACTAATGAGATCCATTTCGTCCTTATCATTCAATTCATTCAAGGTCGTGGCCTTTATCTCCCATGAAGAAGGAAGAGCCCGAATCACTTTTCGCACCTTTTGGTCATTGGAAATATCATCACCTAAAGAGGAAAGAGAATTGGTGATTTTAGTAAACCTTGTAATCATGCAATCAATAGATTCATCATCAATCATTTTAAAAGATTCATATTGGGACCTCAAGAGATCTATCTTAACTCTCTTTACTTGTGATGTCCCCTCGTGCGTGACCAACAAATGTTGCCAAATCTCATAGGCGGATTGGCAATGTATAACTCGTGTAAGGTCATCCTCATTCAAGGCGGTTAGGAGGGAATTTTGGGCCTTGGAGTTAGCCTCATATTCTCTAAAGGTAAAGTCGGACCATGTGCTTTCATCACTATCGGGTCTAACATAGGGTTTGGTCAAGGATTTTGCCACTAAGCTACCTAAAGATTGTAAAAAGATAGTCATCCTAACCTCCAAATAGGGAAATTAAGTCCATCAAATTTAGGAGGGGTTTTGATGTTGTCGGCCATGTTTATTAGTGTATGAATGAAAGAATGCAAGTGTTGATTAGCAAATTTTTAGGATCTCTCTAAGGATGTTAAGCCAAACCTAGAGTCCAAGCTCTGATACCAATTGAAAATCACTTAGAGGGGGGGTGAATAGGTGATAATGCTAATCAATGCACAATTAAAAATATGATGCAACAATCAACCCAAAACAAGACTAGAAGTCGAATACCCCGTGAAGGGTTCTGAACTTCTTCCTCCTGATTCCTCTAGATATGAGTTGGAGGTGCGCAATGCAATCTTGTTGTATGAGTATTTGATTGACAAAGTGATTATGCAACAAGTGAATATAACAATGAAAATGAAGAGTAAGTACAATGTAGCACAGAAAATGTGAAGCAAGTAGATAAAGCGATGAATATAAAGTAAGTGATTGAAGCAAGAATTAAGAGCAAGTAAGAACAATTAAACCAAACGCAAATACCGAGAATTTTTTCGAGGTTCGAGCACCCAGCTCTATGTCCCCGCCTTCACCCAGAAGGATTTCTAACCACTATAACTTCACAAAGAATTACAATCACACCGGAGTACCCAACTCCACAATCTCAAGTACAAGTTCTCTCTCTTAGTGATCAAAAGATCACAAACTATCTTTTGCAAACGCCTCTTTCCCTTACAAGAGCCCTGTAGAGTAATGATTAGAATTGAAGCTCAAATAGTGTAAGTGAAAAAAGGAAATGAACTAGAGAGAGTTTAGAAAATAAAACTTCAGCGATGAGAGAATCTTCAGCACAAAAAACAAGAACCAAACTCTCTTGAAAGCTTTGAAAACTTTTGAAACTTTTTGTATATTGCTTGTTTTTGTTGTTGTTGTTGTTATTAAAAACATAACCCTAATCACCACTATTTATAGGAGAGAGCTAGGGATTAAAAAGTAAACTCATATAATGTTAATTAGGAAGAATTTGACCCATAAAATATCCCCTAAATTCGTTTAGAAACGAAAAATACAAATTTAAAACGTGTTTAAAAGCTAGCCGTTATGGCTGAAACGGCTACCTCGGTCGACCGGCCGATTGACCGGGATTCAAACAAAAAGAGCCGTTGCAGGCTCTCGGTCGACCGCCCGGTCGACCGAAACAAACAGAGAGTGACACCACTTCAGTCGCCAGCCATCCGGTCGACCGAAGTCTTCGGTCGTCTGCCCGGTCGACCGAAGAACGTGCACACGGATACGCATCCAACCTGCCAGAAAACCAGTTGAGTGTCGGTCGACCGGCTCAGACCAAAAGTCAAAACTGAACAAGA
Organism: Agave tequilana; assembly: GCA_038442645.1. Taxonomy (NCBI): domain Eukaryota; kingdom Viridiplantae; phylum Streptophyta; class Magnoliopsida; order Asparagales; family Asparagaceae; genus Agave; species Agave tequilana. The sequence continues at coordinate 87,049 of JAVJIF010014984.1, forward strand.
ATTTTAAGGAGATTTTGATATCTAATAAAATATTTTTGATTAGAGATATATATAAAACATAAAATTGAGTTTGTAATCAAAAGGCTTTGTATTAAATTATTTTGTATATATTTATAGGAAATATTTCTAGGAAATGCATGTGCGCAAAAACGTGTGTGTTGGAATATAGAGCTTCAATCCTAATCACTATTCTTTAATAAAACTATAAAACTAGAAACAAGACTAATGAAGTCTCATGAGCAATCTTGAAGTCTTGAACCATGCAAAGCCTAGCTAGAGCCTTCTCTTCTATGTTCCTTCCTTGATGTGCCATAAGCCTTCTTTACTCCATGAACTTAGAATTTCTTGCAAAAGCTAAGCAATGGTCTCCAAACATGGTACAAAACCTGAAACTTATCTTTAACAAACTTATTAGTACCAAATAGCTCTTATTTGTTTTGTTATCATCAAAATTCTAAACAAATGGAGAGTGTAACCTTTTGGGCCAACACCCCATATTTCCAAAAATTGACATTTGCATGGCACGTAGGTGTTATGTAGGCGCTGGGTCTTTTTTGTCTACTAGCGTGGCGGATTTCGGACATTGGCGGTTGCATTTGTTAGTCCCGGATTGGCAACTCGGAACTAAGAAATAATTTTTTTGAGCTGGGGTTGCCAACCCGGACCAAGGAAACTTAGCTCAACTCCGTGTTGAAATTTTGCTTTGTTTTCAAGAAGAGATGATGGTCCAAGAAGATCCAATCGAATTGAAGAATACGAATGCTTGAAGCAGAAGAAGCAAATCAAGACTGAAACAGATTAGTCGACTGTATAGTCAACTAATGCTTGGAGCAATGACTATAGTCGACTAGACAGATACAGAGAGGAGCAACCCACAAACTAGTCGACTAATCAAGGTACTAGTCGACTCGAATGAAGGACTAGTCTACTATACAATCAACTAGACTAAGATCTCAACTCTTTATTGGGTAAATTAGTCGACTACCCTGAAAGTGTCAGTCGACTAATGAGGTGTCTAGGCATTTTCGAGTTTTCTTTTCTGGAGGAGTTCGAATAAGATTCAGTTTTTATTCAATGAAAGTTTGTTTTTAAAGTTTAAAGAGTTTAGAATTCTTCTATATCAAGGAGATCAACTCCTACAACAATTGATGAAATTCTTCAAGCATCGACAACCAAAGATCATCTCATAGTCCGAATAGGAGTTGTATTGTAAACTTTTATAACTAAAAATTGTAACCCAGTAAATTGTATTTGGAAGAAGATCAGAGGAAGCTAAGAAAGACAGAGGAAGGTGACGGTGCGTAGAGAAAAGGTATACTCTTGTAATCTTATGTGACTCAAGGGGAAGATGAATACTCTTGCGAGAATCAAGGGGAAGGTTATCTTATACCAAGTTTATTAAAAAACCTCTTTCAAGTTCTCTCCCATAGACGTAGGCCAAGTTTGGGCCGAATCACGTTAAATCTTCATATTCTTTTATACTCTTTTGTCTTGGTTGTATTGCTTGTTTGCTCTACAATAATTTTTTTTTACAAGTATTGTCATATTGTCACGTTTCACAATGTCAATCCTGGGAACAACACTTCAGACGAAGCTTTGGAATAAAAAAATTTCTTTGGGCGAGAGAGAGCATGGCAGAGAGAGATAGAGGGGGGAGTGAAAGGGCGAGAAGGCAAATCTCCTTGCAACAACTATACACAAATAGGCAAAATTCTCAAAAATACTCAAACACTCTTGTATCAACTATCAATTGAAATGTGTGTTGTTCTTGTTCAGATTATTTAGATTCACAATTATTCAAAATTTCAGATTAACAAGCTCGGGGCAAATTCAGCAGCAGGTACTGCTGCCTTAGCTCCGGCGGCAACAACATGTGTGTGTGTGTGTGAAAGAGAGAGGGGGGGCGAGAAGGGGTGTAGGATCTTATCGTCTCGGGATCGATGAGATGCGGGCAACGAGGCCGAGCGGCGACGAGGTGAGAAGTGTCTAATTGCCTACGTCCTCAGGGCAAGGAAGAGAGAGTGCTTTATTGATTCAATAACCAATACAATATCATGCATACATATGAAGAGGATTCTGCCCCTTTATTTATAGCCAAGAAGACCTAGAAGAATTGGAAACCTCAATTGAACTTGTTTCCAATTCAGAACAGAAATCTGAAATCTGGAAGGATCCATCTGTCGGTCGACCGGCCGGTCGACCGACCCAAGTCCCAGTCAACCCGCCGGTCGACCGCTCCAACCCGAGAGCAAAGCCTTATCAGTCGGTCGACCAGGCGGTCGACCGTTCTTCTTCTGTGGTCAACCAGTATTGCCTGTGCACGTTAGTGCACACCGGTCGACCGGCCGGTTGACCGGTCACTGCTGTCGGTCAATATTGTCTTCATCTTTGGCTACCTCTCTCTCTTTCTACAATTCTCCATCTTGGTGAAGATTTCACAAATCTGAGCCGAACTAAGCATAGGATCTGTCGACTCAAAAGTGGCTGCACCAGTATGGCTGCCTACGTACCCTGCCCAAGGGATCAAGCCATCCGTAATTCATCCAAATGAGCTTCAACAAGCTCATACGACAGGAAGGATATGGAGCAATAATTTACAATGGGTAAATTTTACTCCTGACACCACCTTGGTAAGCATATCGGTGGGATTCTCCGTTGTGTGGATCTCAGTAACTCAATATCATCATCATCAAGAATTTCCTGAACAAAGTGGAACCTGACATCTATGTGCTTCGTTCTGGCATGATACACCTTGTTCTTTGCTAAATAGATAGCACTCATACTATCACAATTGATCTTCAACAAATCTTGTTCAATCCTCAAGTCATCGAGCAACCCTTGAAGCCAAATTGCCTCCTTCATAGCCTCTGTCATGGCCATGTACTCGGCCTCTGTAGTAGACAATGCAACGGTAGACTGTAGAATAGAGCGCCAACTAACTGGTGCTTGAGATAAGGTAAATACATACCCCATTGTGGACTGGCGTTTGTCAAGGTCTCATGCATAATCGGAGTCAAATATCCGATACATTCCTGCTTCCCTGTGGAATCCTTCTCGAATACCATCCAACATCTATGGTACATTTAATGTACTGTAGAACCCACTTCATTGCCTCCCAATAACCCTGTCCAGGATCATGCATGTATCTACTAATCATGGAGACAGCTTGTGACAAATCTGGTCGTGTACACACCATTGCATACATCAGACTACCAACTGCGCTAGCATATGGTACGCGAGTCATGTACTCATGTTCTTCAACAGTTTTTGGAGACATATTTAACTTGAAATGAGGAGCCAGTGATGTACTTACAGATTTCGTATCCTCGTCGATGTTGAACCTCTGAAGTACCTTTTGCAAATACCCCTTTTGTGTCAAGCTCACCTTGTCATTCCTTCGGTCTCTCTCAATTTTCATGCCTAGTACTTTCTTTGCTTCACCAAGATCTTTCATCTCAAACTCAGAAGATAAGTCCTTTTTCAGTTCGTCAATTGCGGATCTAGTTTTTGAAGCAATAAGCATATCATCTACATATAATAATAGATAGATATACTCTCCTGTAGGTAGCTTATTGTAATACACACATGGGTCATAAGGCTACGTTTGTACCTCTTTTCTCTGATGAAGATTTCGAAACGCTTGTACCATTGTCTATGAGATTGTTTTAATCCATACAACAATTTCTTCAGCTTGCACATCATGTTTTCTTTTCCTGCAGTTTTGAACCCTGTCGGTTGAGACATATAGATCGCTTCATCCAGATCGCCATGGAGAAAAGCGGTCTTTACATCGAATTGATCAAGGTCCAACTCGTATTGTTCTACCAGAGCCAATAGGATGCAAATTGAAGAATGTCTTACAACAGGAGAAAATACCTCGTTGTAGTCAATTTCTTCTCTTTGTGAGTAGCCTTTTGGTACCAAACTGGCTTTGTAGCGCACTATATCTTCTTTAAGAGATCTCTGCTTCTTTGCGTATACCCACTTATTGTTGGCCCAGAGGCTTTCCACTCTAGTTTTGATGATGATTAACTCATGTAGTTATGTTTACTAATAATCTGTGATTTTAGTTTCAGATCATTAATCAAGATATTAGTTGGTGATTGCTTCAACAAGATGGTTTAGAAGCTTTCACATGGTGATTCCAGAGCCCGAGCATCATGTTCATACATTGCACTCGTTGGAGTCTCGCTCGGTGGATCACGGTTTGGATCGAGTCGACTTGAAGATGGAGTTCATCAAGAAGACTTAGGTATCCTAGTCTAGTTTGTTTAGATCCATTTGTAAAGATTAGATAGTGTGATATGCTCAAGTATATAATACACACACGTTTTATGTTTTGGATTTGGTTTTTCAGTTTTTAGTTTAACCGATATTTGTTTTCATGAATAGTAGATCAAAACAAGTTTAATTGGTTTATGTATAGTAAATTCATTCTATACATGCATGCTTAACTTCCTAAACAAACTTATTTTGACTTTCCTATTCATGTATTGAAAAATCCAAGTTTGGTAAAATACAGTTTTTGATTTTTGATAAAATTTATAAGACACAAAATTAGTCCAAAATGTTTGATATTTGTGTTGTAAATTTTATCACATGTTTGTATATCAATGCAAAATGATAAAACTATTTTTGTGGATTTTTAGAAGTTTTATGGGATTTATTAGAATAATTTTTACCCTGTTTTTCTGACCCAGACAGTGCCTGACAGGCTCTGTCGGTCGACCGCACGGTCGACCGAATCAGAAGCCGGTCGACCGACGTGCACAACCTGTGCACGTATGGCCTGGCATTTGGCCGGTCGATCGGGCGGTCGACCGGACCATAGAGCTCTGCTCTCTGTTTTTGGGCGGTCGACCGGCTTCCTCTAACGGTCAAAAATATGACCGTTGGCGGTCGACCGGCCGGTCGACCGCCAGCTGTTCTGGGTGACAATAAACAGCCAATGACTATTTTTTGGAGAGGCCTATTTATACCTCATTCCTTTGGGATTTTGACTAAGATTTTTAGAGCTAAAAATTCCTACTCTCTAGTATTTATTCTAGCAAGTTTTCAAAGAGTTTTTAAAGCCAAAAGATCTATCTTATATTTGTTTTAGGGTTTTGGAAAAATCAAAGAAAATAGAAAAATTGGGAGATTTGTATTGTTCTTCATTTCTATCTTTTACAAAGAGTTTTCCAAGTATTTTTCTTTGAGTTTTTGTTTTTCAAACTCTAAGTTTTTCACACTTGAGCTATATCTTCTATCCTATCTATTTAGGATCATTTGTTTGTGGAAAAGAGATTGTTTGTGGTTGAAAGATACCACCAAGTTGTAAACCCTTTCATTGTTGGGTTGCTCCCTCTTTGGTAGAGGTTGAGATTGTTGGTTTGCTCCCTCTAGTGAGAGGTGGAGTTTGGTTTTTGTATCCCTCTTCGGTAGAGGTGATTTGTGGTTGTTTGGCTACGGGCCTAATCCCTCTTCGGTAGAGGTGGATTATGGTTGTATTGCCTCATTGGAGGTTGTAAGGTTGAGAGAGGAGTTCGGTACTCCTAGTGGATTCGAAATCCTTCTCGGTGAAGGCGGGGACGTAAAGCTAGGGGCTCGAACCTCGGAACACATCTTGTTGTTTGCGTTTGATCCATTGCCTCTAAACTCTCTCTCATTTATTTGTGTTATGCATCATTCATTTCATTCATATCATATTTGCTTGTGTTGTGCCTTGCATTATTTCATATTGTCTATATCCATTATATGCTTGGCTTGTGTTTGTGTGCCTCACTTGTACTTAACCACGAGAGCTTCATATAGCACCTCAACTCTTATTCAGAGGAATCAAGAGGAGTTAGTCCAGAGCCCTTCACGGGGAATTCGGCTACACTCGTTGGTTGTACTAAGTGCAGTTGCAAATTAGTTTTAATTTTTGCATCTAGGTTCTAGATTAGCCATATCACCTATTCACCCCCCTCTAGGTGATTTCAATTGGTATCAGAGCCTACGCTCCTGATACTTAGGTTTAACCATCTAGGAGTGTGATCTTGGCTAGCTAATCTATCATTTGCATATTGCACATATATTTGTTTGCACACACATCATGGATTGCTTGTCACCTCCCATGTTTGATGTTTCCAACATTGACATATGAAAATTTAGGATGTCCATGTATTTGAAAACCCTAGGCTTGCATGTTTTCCTTGCCGCCACCAAGAAATGTTATCTTGGTGACCGCAATCATATAGGGCCAATTCACAAGCCCTTGAGGCTATTAGAAGCACGCTTAATAATGATTATCTTATGCTTGTTTCTAACCTTGATTCCACTTTTGTAGTGTGGAACAAGTTGACCACCTCCACCTCCAAGCTCCAAATGCCAATCCAAACAGAGGAGGAATCTAGTGAAGAATCCGAGTCACAATGTTACATGATCCAAGGGAATAACTCCCTTAAGGTACATTCGGATACTCAACTAGATAGTGCTAGCTCTTCATTTGATGATCATGATAATATGGATGCCAATGCTTTAAATGAAGAGCTATCTATTGTTTGTGAGAACCTCCTTGAAAAATATAAAGTTTTGAAAAAGAGAACTTGTAAGTCAAATAAAGAAAAAGAGGATTTGTTTTCAAAACTTGAGTTGGTTTTGCAAGAGAAGGTTGAGATTTCTAATGAAAGGGATTCATTGAAGTCTAGACTTGATCTTACTCTAAAGGAAAATGATTGTTTGAAAAGTAAAAATGATTGCAATGATATTTTAAAGAAAAATGAAAAATTGTCTTCAAAAGTTGATTTTTAGTAAAGAAAATATTTATTTGAAAAACAAAATTATTTCTATTTCTAAGGATTTAGAAGTGTGTTTAAAGAAAAATGAATCTTTACAAAATAATATTGATTCACATGTTTGCTATGCTAGGGTAGTTCCATCTAGCTCACCTATTGCATGCCACACTTCTTCTTTAATTGAAAATGATATATCCATGCTTAAGAAGTGTAAATGTTTGGGCTCCACTTTGAGCCATTGTGTTTCTAGCCATACACGTTTGGAATCTTTGTTTCGAAAGAAACAAGTTCCATCATTGCATGTACACCCTCCACGGCATACACATGCTACTCACGGTCACCACCATCACACATTGTATGCTCATGTGTACACTTGTACACATTGTGGACGAAAGGGCCACCTTGCTAAATTTTGCTATGATCGTATACATGATGATAATTTAGCAACTAAATTTGTTTGGGTTAGGAAAGGTGCTAACCCCCATGGACCCAAAAGAGTATGGGTACCAAAGACCACCCCTATTGTATTTGATGTAGGTGTGGGCTCTCGCATGACGTGAGAGTATCGGTACCTTAGAGTGGATGTGTTCCGAGCTTCATGAGGACTATTTGGATGCATCACTTTCAAGGGGAGTTTGGTGGAGAGGACCACCATGGTTTGGAGAACTAGAGAGGTGCCCTCATCGGTTTTGGTATCGATCTCTAACTCCCGTTTATATTTACATGCTTTTCATGTTCATTGTTTATAGCATGTTTTGTTGTTTATAGATTATTATGTTAATACCATGATTATTAGATCATTGACATGCATGTATAGCATTTGAGACACCCATGTTTTATATGGACCATTATTTTTGTGTTCTCACCATTGTTTAGCTATTATGTATATCATAGTTCTAATAACATGTGGATTTGCATAATGATCTTGTTTATGTTTTTCATGTTGATTTGTGCTTCATGATTTGATTACATGTTTAGATGTTAGTTTTCATTAAGACTAGGATATATACTTGTACATATAGTGGGCCACAAATAGATCATTATATGTTTGAGCTTGAACGCTTATTTGTACCCATTAGATGTGCTAGTATAGTCTAGTTTTGATGATTCATGCATTTTAAACTTGTATTCCCATTTTGGACTTGTTTTATGATCATGTGTCTTCACTTCATGTATATGTCTAATTTGCCAAAACTTTAAGATATACATGTATACCCCTTGAGTCATTTGCTTTTCATGCAAATTTTTATTATGGACTCAATTGTGTTGGATATGTATGTGTACTTCTTGTTTTGTCAAAACTTACATATGCCTTGGAGTTTGAATTGTTTTTAATGAAAATTTAGTTTTTCATGTTTTCATTTTTTAAGGAATATTGAGCTTTATTGCCTAATTTCATGATTATGTGATTCACATTACACTTGTACACTCACATTACTTATTGGTTTCTCATGATTTTGTTTTCATGAGTAACATATGAGCTTTATATCTTTTGAGTGTTAATTGTTGAGTGATTTTCATGTTTCATGAAAAATATTTTGTTTTATTCCTTACTTGAAGGATTTCGTACTAGTTAACAAGTTTCTCCATTTAACTAGTTCGGATTCTTCGTTATGGTAGAGTTTTCAAACATACTATATTTTTCAAACCTATTTTTGAAAACCCCTACCTTCTAAAGGCGGTTGGATGGGAGACCATGCTCATGTATGCTTTATAGTGAAAATCATTTTAAACTTGAACATGAATGGGTGGTAGGTTATATGAGATATACACTTGATATTATTGTTGTTTCAATTGGTATCATTGGATTCTTTCAATTGGTATCAATATTGACATTTTTGTATACTCATATATTTGTATGTATGTTTTCATTTCATATAGTATCAATTTCGATTGGTATCTAATTTTCATACATACATATATATATATATATATATATATATATATATATATATATATATATATATATATATATATATATATTGTTTATGCTAAGCTTGAGTTTTAATGATCATCATGTTTCAATTGATTAGTTTTCAATTAGTATTCTTAAATAGCTTAAGCATTGTTTTATTTGGTATTTCATATAGGGGAGAAAACTCGTATTTTATCTTTCAATTGGTATTTGGCTTACCATTGGTTTTGTATTCCACTCCCTTGCTTTATGATAGAAAATAATAATTTCAATTTGGTATCATATGTTTAAAAAAAGGATAATACTTTAAATTGGTATCAAGATTGTATTTGTTTTCTCAAAATTGGTATCAAGATGCTTATTTGTTTACTCAATTGGTATCAAGTTTTGTTTATTTTCATTGGTATCTATTGATCTATTTCTTTCAATTGGTATCCATGAAAATTTATATTGATTTGTTTGTTTGACCCCTTTTGTTAATTCTTTGTTTCGAACAAAAAGGGGAGAAGAATGTTTTATTTTTACTTTAACCCCTTTGTTGATGATTGACAAAAAGGGGAGAAGTATTTGAGTTTATATGCATGTTTTGTTTTATTTATTAGTTTGTCGTTTAATCGTTTAATTGGTATCAAGAGCGTTTCATTGCTATTAAGAGCATGTTTTTATTGGTATCAAGAGAACGTTTTATGCATGATGCATTTCATATGTTTGGTATCAAGAACATGTTTGTGTATTTGGTATCTTGTTTTTATGCATATCTATGCATACATGTTTATGAGCTTTCATTGCATATTTATTATGTTTATTACTATGCATGAGTTAAGGGGGAGCTTCTTTGAAGCTTAACTTTAATCAAGCATATATAACTCCATGAGTTTTGTCATCATCAAAAAAGGGGAGATTGTTGGCCCAGAGGCCTTTTACTCTAGTTTTGATGATGATTAACTCATGTAGTTATGTTTACTAATAATCTTGTGACTTTAGTTTCAGATCATTAATCAAGATATTAGTTGGTGATTACTTCAACAAGATGGTTTAGAAGCTTTCACATGGTGATTCCAGAGCCCGAGCATCATGTTCATACATTGCACTCGTTGGAGTCTCGCTCGGTGGATCACGGTTTGGATCGAGTCGACTTGAAGATGGAGTTCATCAAGAAGACTTAGGTATCCTAGTCTAGTTTGTTTAGATCCATTTGTAAAGATTAGATAGTGTGATATGCTCAAGTTCACAATACACACACGTTTTATGTTTTGGATTTGGTTTTTCAGTTTTTAGTTTAACCGATATTTGTTTTCATGAATAGTAGATCAAAACAAGTTTAATTGGTTTATGTATAGTAAATTCATTCTATACATGCATGCTTAACTTCGTAGACAAACTTATTTTGACTTTCCTATTCATGTATTGAAAAATCCAAGTTTGGTAAAATACAGTTTTGATTTTTGATAAAATTTATAAGACACAAAATTAGTCCAAAATGTTTGATTTGTGTTGTAAATTTTATCACATGTTTGTATATCAATGCAAAATGATAAAACTATTTTTGTGGATTTTTAGAAGTTTTATGGGATTTATTAGATAATTTTTACCCTGTTTTTCTGACCCAGAACAGTGCCTGACAGGCTCTGTCGGTCGACCGCACAGTCGACCGAATCAGGAGCCGGTCGACCGACGTGCACAACCTGTGCACGTATGGCCTGGCATTTGGGCCGGTCGACCGGACCATAGAGCTCTGCTCTCTGTTTTTGGGCGGTCGACCGGGCGGTCGACCGGCTTCCTCCAACGGTCAAAAATATGACCGTTGGCGGTCGACCGGCCAGTCGACCGCCAGCTGTTCTGGCTGACAATAAACAACCAACGGCTATTTTTGGAGAGGCCTATTTATATCCCATTCCTTTGGGATTTTGACTAAGATTTTTAGAGTCAAAAATTCTTACTCTCTAGTGTTTATTCCAGCAAGTTTTCAAAGAGTTTTTAAAGCCAAAAGATCTATCTTTATATTTGTTTTAGGGTTTTGGAAAAATCAAAGAAAATAGAAAATTTGGGAGATTTGTATTGTTCTTCATTTTTATCTTTTACAAAGAGTTTTTCCAAGTATTTTTCTTTGAGTTTTTGTTTTCCAAACTCTAAGTTTTCCACACTTGAGTTATATCTTCTATCCTATCTATTTAGGATCATTTGTTTGTGGGAAAAGAGATTGTTTGTGGTTGAAAGATACCACCAAGTTGTAAACCTTTCATTGTTGGGTTGCTCCCTCTTTGGTAGAGGTTGAGATTGTTGGTTTGCTCCCTCTAGTGAGAGGTGGAGTTTGGTTTTTGTATCCCTCTTCGGTAGAGGTGATTTGTGGTTGTTTGGCTACGGGCCTAATCCCTCTTCGGTAGAGGTGGATTGTGGTTGTATTACCTCATTGGAGGTTGCAAGGTTGAGAGAGGAGTTCAGTACTCCTAGTGGATTAGAAATCCTTCTTGGTGAAGGCGAGGACGTAGAGCTAGGGGCTCGAACCTCGGAACACATCTTATTGTTTGCGTTTGATCCATTGCCTCTAAACTCTCTCTCCTTTATTTGTGTTGTGCATCATTCATTTCATTCATATCATATTTGCTTGTGTTGTGCCTTGCATTATTTCATATTGTCTATATCCATTATATGCTTGGCTTGTGTTTGTGTGCCTCACTTGTACTTAACCACGAGAGCTTCATATAGCACCTCAACTCTTATTCAGAGGAATCAAGAGGAGTTAGTTCAGAGCCCTTCACGGGAATTCGGCTACACTCGTTGGTTGTACTAAGTGCAGTTGCAAATTAGTTTTAATTTTCGCATTTAGTTTCTAGATTAGCCATATCACCTATTCACCCCCCCTCTAAGTGATTTCACTTATAGCCAATTACCTTCTTTCCTTTGGGCAACTCTGTGAGTTCTCAAGTGTCGTTTTTATATAGAGAATTCATCTCTTCTTCCATGTCATCTTTCCACATCTTTGACTCTGAACTGATGTCAGCTTCCCTGTATGTAGATGGAATTGCCTCTTCAACGACCGAAAGAGCATAAGTGACAACCATATCTGCAGTGAGTCAACTTGGCTTACGTGTGTTCCTTCTTAGTCTTCTAACTGCACTGGATTCAAGAACATCACCATGATCTGTTCTCGATCCTCATCACATCAGCATCTACCTCAGCTACTTGATCATTACCTTGTGTCACCTTAGGCATGATCCTCAAAGATACTGAACTTTCTAGAGATAGTGGATTAGCATCATTTTCTACCTGCTGCGATACTTCTTTGGTCCTGACAATCTCCACCTGCCTAGAGATTTTAGACTTCTACATTGAGGCCTCATCAAATGTGACATCTCTACTGAAAATAAATTTCATGTCCTTAGGATCCCAGATTTTGTAACCTTTTATCCCTTTCTTGAATCCTACGAACAATCCCTTCTTCGCTCTTGGGTCTAACTTATCTTCTTTAACATGATAGTATGCTGGACAACCAAATACCCTTAGCAAATCATAATCAGGAGTAGTTTTTTCAGACCAAACCGCTAGAGGAGTTTTGCCTCCAATCGCAGACGAAGGCAACCTATTGACAAGATAGCAAGCATATGCCAAAGCCTCAGCCCAAAAATTCTTCGATTATCCGGCATTAGATAACATACAACGAACCTTCTCTAGTAAGGTCATGTTCATCCTTTCTGCTACTCGGTTCTGTTGCGGTATTTCCCTCACTGTGAAGTGCCTTTCTATGCCCTTATCACGACATAGCTTAAGAAAAGGATCAGACCTATATTCTCCTCCATTATCTGAACGAAGGACCTTGATTTTCCTTCTCGTATTTCTCTCCAAATTTCTCTTCCACTCCACAAATAATTCTAGGACTTCCAATTTGTGCTTCATTGTATATACCCAACATCGCCTAGAATAATCATCAATGAAAGTCACAAAGTAGTTTACCTCCAATTGATGCAGTCTTAGTAGGTCCCCAAATATCGGTGTGAACATAATTCAGAATCCCCTTGGTGCAATGAGTTACTGTGCCGAATTTCACCTTGGTCTTCTTTCCGATGACGCAATGTTCACAAAATTTCAGCTTGCAGGTTCTGGCACCTTTCAATAATTCTTGTCTTGCAAGAGCTTGCAAAGACTTTTCACTTGTGTGTCCCAGCCTCATATGCCATAGCCTGATTGACTCATCATCTGAATCAGTAGAAGTCGCCACTTGCCCTGTAACAGTACTACCCTTCAGGTAGTAAAGATTGTTCTGACGGACGGCCTTCAGTACCACCATTGAGCCTTTGGTCATCTTGAGGACTCCATCCTTTATTGATACCACAAGACCCAATTCTCCAAAAGCTCCAACAGAGATAAGGTTTCTCTTAAGTTGAGGTACATACCTTACTTCCTTCGATTCTCGTATCATCCCATCGAACATCTTGATCTGGATTGTTCCTACACCTTCCATGGTACATGGATGATCGTCGCTCATAACAACTGAACATCCATCTAGCTTCTCAAAGGTAGAAAACCAATCCCTATTCAGGCATACATGGTATGTAACACCAGTATCTAATATTCACTCAGTATCTCCTGAGTAGCTAATGATAGGAGTAGTGACAGAGAAAGAGAATACCGATGAGTCCGAGTCTGATCCACCTGCTCGTGAGGTACTGGCTTGAGTACTGACCACCCGTGCAAGGTTTGCCTCAGTCTTTGACTCCTTCTTCTTCCCTTTGGCCTTTGGACAATCAACTTTCCAGTGCCCAAATTCTTTGCAGAAGGCACACTGGTTCTTCTTCAGATCTCTAAAGCCTGACCTAGACTTCGATCTCTCACGTTCACCTTTGCCCTTCCTGTATGAACCTCTGCCTCTTACCGCCAATGCCTCTGCTGATGTGCTCGCCTGAGAAGACAGTTTATCTTGCCTCCTTGTATCATAGTTAGTAAGAGCAGCCGACACTTCATTATAGTTAAGAGATTTTCTACCATTAATCAATGTTAAAGTAAAAGTCTCATACTCCTCTACAGGAAGAGAGTTCAAGAGAATTACCGCTTTATCTTCTTCATCGACCTCCACATCCACATTAACTAAATCTGTAAGAAGCTTTATGTAGCGATTTAAGTGTTCGTTGATGGAGCGTCCTTTCTTCATCTGAAAACTATAAAGCTTACTCTTCAATTGTAGTCTTGATTCAATGCTTTTAGTCAGATATTTTTTCTCTAGGATCTCCCACAACTGCCTGCAGATGTTTCGTGCAACATGTGATACTTAATGTCTTGTGTCAAATAAGAATTGATTAAGCCATACGCTGTTCGGTTCATCTTATCCCAATCTTCTTCAGTGGTTGAGTTTCGCTTCTTCTCCAATCGTAGAGTGTCTTTAAGATTTGATGCCGTCAGTGCATACATCACCTCGCATCTCCACATACCAAAGTTGTTCGTGCCATTGAATTTCACCACATCAATTCTCAGCGGATGTGGATTCATGAATTTCTCCATCGATGTACTTTCTCCAGCCATCTTCTTGACTGAATCTTCAAAGCAACGCGGAAACAAACGGAGTTAGATAAAACAAATTTGATAAAGATAAGATCTTTACCTCCACACGAAACCCTAGTAGAGTTTCCGGAACTATCTACTCCTTCGAATTGATTCCTTGAGCAATCTACACGCTGTTTTGAGATTGACACACGATCTCACAAACAATCCCAACGTTGATCCGAGATCCACACACGATCTCCGCCAAACAGCAATTGATGCCCTTGAAATCACCAGATGATCCCACGACGAACCTGAGATGCTCTGATACCAATTGTTGTTGTGCAGTACAACAACCAATGAGGAACCCTTCAGTCACAGATGCAGTAGAGAGGTACTACCCAATGATAAGAACAAGAAAACAATAGGAAGAAAAACAAAACACGAGATTTAACGAGGTTCGGCAAATTACCTACATCTTTAGGGCAAGGAAGAGTGAGTGCTTTATTTATTCAATAACCAATTCAATATCATGCATACATATGAAGAGGACTCTGCTCCTTTATTTATAGCCAAGAAGACCTAGAAGAATTGAAAAGCTCAATTGAACTCTTGTCCAATTCAAAACAGAAATCCGAAATCTAGAAGGATCCGTCTGTCGGTCGACCGGCCGGTCGACCGACCCAAGTCCCGGTCGACCGCGTTGGTCGACCACTCCAACCTGAGAGCAAAGCCTTGTCAGTCGGTCGACCAGGCGGTCGACCGGGCGGTCGACCGATATTGCCTGTGCACGCTGGTGCACACCGGTCGACCGGTCACTGCTGTCGGTCAATATTGTCTTCATCTTTGGCTACCTCTCTCTCTCTCTTCCTACAAAGTGAAGGGAGATTAGGTCGGGTTAGGGCAGAAAGAGGAGAAGAAGACAATAGGTATGAGAGAGAGAGAGGGAGAGAGATACTATAAAAGAAACTCGGATCATGTGAGATCCAGTTTCTTCACTAAGATTCTTTTTTTTAAATTAAGTTTTCTTGGTCCGGGGTTGACAACCTCGCACGAAGAAAACAACTAATTTTTTTTTTATTTTCTTAGTCTGGGGTTGGTGAATTAGAAAAAAGATAATCTTGGTGCAGGTTGCCACCCGAGACCAAGAAAATAAAGCTTTGAAAAGAAAACTAAGTCTGAGATTGCCAACCCAAGACAAAAATGGCAACCGCTCGCCACTAGGGGACGCCATGCTGGCGGGGAGAAACGAACCAGCGTTGACGCAGCCTGTCAGGTCCGTTTTTAAAAAATAAATTTGAGATAGATTGATTTTTGGAATTAAATTTTAAAATGATATTTATTATTCAAAAAACAGTTGCCCTAAAGGAAAATCATTGAATCTGCAGCCGCCCCCCCTTCCTCCGACCTTCCTTTCCCTTTCTTCCCCAAATCTCCTCCTCGGCTCCCCCCAATCCAATGCCTAACAAGAGGAAAAATTCCAAGAGACCCCCTCAATCTCCCTCCCTCTCACCCTCAACCCCCTCCTCACCACCACCACTACCACCACCACTGCCACCAATGGACGAAAACCAAGAAGCACCCAAAGTCCCACCCACAGCCCGAAAACCCCCTCCCAAGTCCAAGAAGAAGCCATCCATTTCCAAGAAAATGCTTGCCATCGCAAAAGAGAAGCTTGCCCGCCTTTCTCTAAACCTCCGCCCTCTCCCCTTCTCCCCCACCCCTAAAACCCTAGAATCCGTCGCCGCTCACGAGCCCCTCTTCCGTTCCCTCAACCTCTGGGACTTCGCCAACCTCCCCCTGGACGATTCCGACCTCCGCCGCGACCTCCTCGCCGAACTCATCGCCCACTATGACCCCACGAAGCACCGCTCCCTCGTCCGCGGCCTCCGCGTCTACCTCTCCCGCGCTGACCTCGGCCGCGCCCTCTCCCTCTCCTCCGCCAAGCCCCCCCACAGATCCTCCTCCTGCGCCTCCGAATTCGACGCCGGCCCGTTCGGGGGCGCCGATGAAGTCGCCTCGGTTCTCTCAGGCTTTATATCGAACATGATGGTGTTCTTGGATGATGATGCCGCCATCCTGCCGGCTGAGGTCGTCACCGCCAACAGGCTGGTCAGGGAAGGGCAGCCGAATAGGGTGGACTGGGCCGGGCTGATGTGGGCGCTTGTGGAGAAGGAGATTATGGGGGCGCTGGAGAATGGGAACTGTTATTATGCCTCACACCTCCAGTGTTTGATGAAATACCAGAAGCCCAGGTTGTTTGTGGATGTGGCTCAGGAGGGGGAGCCGGAGCCTTCCGAGGCTGCTACTGTTGAGGAGGATGTGGATGCTGAGGAGGTCGGGGATGTTGAGAGTGAGAAATGTGGTCCAGGGTTGAGTTTGGGAATCGGTGGGGACGGTGAAGAGAGCAAGAAGGGTGAAGAAACGGTACAGCTGGCTTCTGATGGGAAGGATAAGGGCCTGGAGCATTGCTTGCCGGAAAGTGGTCTGATGGATTATACCGCGGGTGCGGTTACTTCACAGTGTGAGGGTTTGAGTAAAGACGAGCCAGGCAAGGGAGAAAAAGTGGAAGGCATTGAGTGTTGCTTGCCAGACTTTGGTTTGAATTCAACTGCAGGACCTTCACAGTGTAATAATTTGAGTAAAGAAGAGCCAGACAAGGGACAACAGGAGGATCTGAGCAAAGAACAGCCAGATAAGGGAGATAGACGGGAAGGTGATGAGCTGAGAAGAGGAGGAGAAAACGAGGGTAAAAGTGTGGATAATGTGCTTGATGATGAGCTTGCTGCAGCCAAATTCCCTTCTCTGGAGAGGTTGACTTCGTCGGATTTTATGCAAGTAATGGGAACCGGCAATAACCTTTCGTTTGGTCTTGACCAATCTAATGGAGAATTCCTGGGTATGGGAAGTGATATGCACAACAAAGGCATGGGCCTGGACATGGGGCCAGGTGGTTCTTTCTTGTTTGGGAATGAGCATAAGAGACCCGTAGATGAGATTGATGATCATGTAAATGGATTCAACCAAGACCGTCAGCAGAAGAGGTTTCGGAGTGACCAGCCTTGGGAGAACACTCCAACTGTTGCAGGCTTTGATGGATGCATAGAACAACTTCAGAATTTGATGGGAAGGCTAGGATGGATCTTGTAGAAAAAGAGCAAGCTCATATGAATGTCCAAGTTCAAGTGCAGTACTTGAATGGAGTGTTGCAACAGAAGGATGAGATCATTCAGGCTTTGGAAAAGAATGTGATGCTAGAGACGCAGAAGAGGGACATTGAGGCTAGGCGGTTCGATCATGACATCAAAACTTTAAGTAGTATTGTTTTTGGTTGTAAGAAGGCCTTGAAGGACACTCAACTTGCATTTGCTGAGTATAGGAAGAGGTTTCCAATAGGCAATGAGCCACTTAATGGCGAAGGTGGTGGGACTGCCAGTGATGTTCTAGGTGCCAGGGTGTTGACAAAACCATGTTTGACAGAAGAGGAGGAAATGCGTCAGATTGCTCGGAGAATTATCAATGATTTCTATAAGAGTTGCTCTGAAAAGTTTAACAATTATGCTACCTCCATCTCTATGTACGCGACAAAATTGGTGCAGCTTAGGGAAGAAATAGAACTTATCACGAAAAGGTTGGCTAAAGACAAGGTTCAGAATCATGTTTGAGTAAGCCTTTATCGATACTTTGTAACATGACTTGTGTGCACATGGAATCATCTCTTTTAACTCCAACAAAATTCTAGCTTTAGGTTTTCCCGCAACTGCAACTTGTGTTTATGATGGTATTTATGGAAGCATCTATGTTGATGTTATTTGGTACTGTTATTCAGTATTAAGGTTTGAAATTATATAAAAATAGAAAATCATTCACATTGAAGTTGTGGATAACCGAAAGTGCATGGCATAGTACACATAGCATACTGATAACTAAGTAGGGGTTTATTAATATTTAATGCATGTGTTAGTACTGTAACATTAACTTGTTTGATAAAATTGTGCCTTGGCATGTTAAACACTTAATATTGAATATGTAAACTCCATTGACATCATTCACATTCCATTTTATCAATTGAGTGATATTGTTCACTAACCACTTATTTTTGTGGAGGCAAATGCTGGTAGATTTAGATGCTAAAAGCTACATCAAGATTTCTTGACTGACTATGTCTGTCTTCATATAGTGTTGATGATAAATGGATGGAAATATTTGATCCATATTTTGTTTCTTTTGGTGGCTATTTTGAGGGAAAAAAATGAAAAACCTGGCATTTTTGAACCTTGGAGAAAGATGGCGTCATTGTTTGATTAAAAAACATGACCGAAGAATCTTGATCTCATACTGCGGAGTTGCAAGGGGGATCAAACTTAAGGGAAGTTAATGGTAGTATTATCTGGAAAGTAAAGGGTATTGGAACATAGCATAATAAATGTTAAGGAAGACTTTGTCTCCTGAGCAATAAGATATATTAATAATAGAAAAATGCTGGGAAGAATCAAGATTGCAGTACTGGGGGGTGGAGGATGTAAACTCAAAGAAAGACAATGGTAGTCGTAATCTGTAAGTAAGGATCGTGGATTATATTATGCTAAATGTGTTGGAAGACTTTATTTATGAATGTAAGGTATACTTAGAAGTGCTCACTTTCATGAGGCTGAGCTGGTATTGCCATAAATGTTTCATGGACGAAGGTTAAGGCATGGTTTCAAATATCGGCCGATTCCGATATATGTCGACAATATCGTTGGGATTTGGGGTACCCGACACAATAATGAGCCTATTATATTGGCTAATATCATAGCTAGTATAGCCAATATGGCCGATATTGACGACCGAGATGGGGAATATTGTTACTAAAAGGCATTGGCTGACCGAGATCTTAAACCATCGTTAAGGGATTGTAGGTAGTTTGCTTCATATCGGAGGAGTTTGAATGCTTTTGGTTTTTCTGGTGGTTGGCTACTATCATTGATGGTAGAAGATATGTGAATATTAGAAATTTGTGGTTTCCCCCCTTAAGCCATTATTTATTTCTTATTGTTTTCTCACAGCCAAAAGTTTACAATTCTGCTGTCCGGTCAATTCACAAGGCACAAGGTGAGTTGCTTTAAGGCTCGAGGTCCCAAGCCCAAGGTAAGGCGATCGTATCTCTGAGGTGAGGCTCATTTTTTCACTTTGAAATTGTTCATCACCTTGTGGTTTATTATGCATGATAAAGTTAACCAATCACAACTTAATATGGCACATTTGTAGATAAAAGGGAGCATAACAAAATAGCAATTACATTGAATTATAGTATATGAAAGAGGTAAGCTACTAAATGATCACAATGGCTAGTTTGATCTAACAAAAAGAATGTTCAGGCCACAAGTCACTAGTACTACTAAACACTCAACCTGACAAGCCACAAGCACAAATGATTCCAAATAACAAGTGACATACAATATTTCTCAAAATAGTGTAATGTGTCCCCTGACAGCATATATCTTAACCATCAATTCCTACACACCATGTCGCCATTATTACTCTAGCATCATCTATATCATCTTCTGCCTCATAGATATCTATTTTCTGTCTCTTTATTTCATCTCCTCACCATCAAATTCTCTTTCTGGATTTTGCTTTCTTCTCAATATAAAACACCTGAAGTTGAAGCATGCCTACACCCTCCATTCCATCGCTTAATGTAGTTTGTGCATGTGTGCCATTATATCTGCAACTCCACTGACAGCAGCTATTATTTTTTTCTTCTCATTTAATGAAATAGGAGCAATAATGTCCATGTTATCAAACCTCTATCTCAAAGCTTGGTATTACTGGATGGACATAAAACAATTTAGTTTTCAAGATCTAACTTATCCAAACTCAGCGTGAATTTGCATTTTTTCTGAATTTAAAAGTAGGGAAACTCCACTAGATTACATGCAAACTTAACTAATTTACATAAGCAACATTTACGTGCTCAAATGTACCACAGTTCCTCATAACCATAGTAACAACAATGATTATAAGAACCTTCGTGGTGAGCTTTCGTAGTTGAAGCATGACCCTTTTCAGCTTTCCCATCATTCAAACACATGGAAAACATTTTAGTTGTTACAATTTACAATGACACAAAAGTTGGAATTTTATAATACTTAAATTTATGTATTATTTAAGCAGTGAATTTCCATATTGCTTCCAAAGTGACACTCCATGTTCTTATAAATAAGCATCTCCCTATTTTATTTCAGTTGTCGTGGCCTAATGTTGTCTCGATAATGGAGAGAGGCTGGTCATAACTTATTCATCAGATTACACGTTTTGATTATCATAGAATTCTAGGTTCAAATAATCAGCTGTTTGGGTGCAACTTAACCAGATTTTCAATCATTATCTCAAATCTACTTGCATTTGTTGTCATTCTCACGAAAACAATATACCGTAATTTTTTTTGCTTCTAGGAATCACCTTTTGCATATATAGCCATCATGTCTTTCACTATCTCCTAGAATATTATTCCAAATGAAGACACCATTGCAATAATGGTACTCTCACCTTTGCTTCTCTTGTCCACCTATTAGTCAACCATTTCTTTGAAAGACATATAGCTTGGAAAGGTGTTATTTTGCTTGTGTATGCTTTCTAAAGTGCGAAATGTAGCAAAGAGAGTCACGACCAATCTTAACTACTCTCTTTGTTTTGAATAACCTCATCATACTAAGATTTTTAAATAAAAATATGCATGGAAGTAAATCTTACTGCATATCACTATAGTGCGTGCTGAAGTTTTTCATGGTAGTGTGCTTCCCGATGTCTTGCAACATGAGGTTACAAAGTGTATGGTTCATTTTGTCCAATACAATTGGCATTTAACATGCAAATAAAGCCAAAACACTATGAGAGTAACTTTAATTATTCAAAAGCAAGCAATTTTTGTATTCTAAAATTTTCTTTTTATTACCACTTGTATAAACACTAAACTTAAGCAAGTTGGAAGGGTTTAATCGCGGCATTACCCTAGATGGTATTGGTGACAACTTACATTGTATTTTGTGCTTGGACCATGTCTGCCACCTTGACTAGAATTTGAGCCTTTTCCATCACCCCATCTGTCAAACATCAGCAAGAACCCATTTGAAACGCATACTTGTCCTTCCATCATAGTCTTGGTACATTCGACCTTTTTCATTAGGAGTGGTGCCCTTCAATGATGATAAAAGGGGGTTGGCATTGATAAACCGATATATCCCTTTTTTTTCTTCTCACATTCACTTTAAAGCTCCTCAAATAGATGACATAGACAGAAATATGCTTGTCACCACCAAACAATGAGTTTTATGTTCTGTTCCTTTAGGTCTTTGTCATAGTTCTTGAGAATGATTGTTGTTATAAAATTTCTCCCCTTTCATCCATTTACACTTGCACTACTGGGTTGGACGTGTGAATGCATCCATTCATTCTTTATTCTTTGTAAAGCTTGAGAATTCCTTTCACCCCGTCTCGCAGGGAGGGGGGGATCTTTTCATAAAGGGTCTTATAGGAAGGGGGAGACCGCCATGTGCACTAACATAGCAAGAACTAAGAAGAGATAAAAAAAAATATTGATGGAGAAAGGAAATTGTCATTGTTTCGTTTTGAAGGGCATCTTTCTTTTTATTATTTTCCTTCAAATTCATTCCCCAAGCCCCCACCACCCCCACCCCCACCCCAAAACAAACAAACAAGCAAACAAACCCCCTGCTGAAGAAACTTTTCCTCTTCCCTCCACATGCAAAACTCTAGATCCGAAAACCTTCATCTCTCTCCATTAACCTTTCTTCCTTTGCTTCCAAAATGCTACAAATATTTCCTCCTTCCTTTTCCTCCAAAAACCTAGACTACTGTTCCATACATGTTTCCCTTATTTCTTGCCTACAAAATTTACTCTCAATTAGAGTTTTGGAGTCCAGGATTTTGCAGATGGAGGGAAGATGAAAAGTTTCTTTTTGTGTGTGTGTGTGTGTGTGAGAGAGAGAGACCATAGAGAGAGAGGGGGGTGGCAACATCTCTCTCTCGCAATATTTCTTAGCTCTTTCTTCTCGCAATAATATGTTAGCTCTTTTTGATTCATGCATGGGAGGATCCTTTATGTTGAGCTCAGTGTATACCCCCATCCCCCTCTCAAGGAAGCACCTCTGCTTATAGCCTGAGCTTTCCTTTTAAATATGCTTCCTCATTCCATCCTTAAATCCTTTGAACCTTTTGAACATCAAACTTTTCCCCCGTCTGATTTAAAGGTAAATAAAAAACCATTATGTCATCATTCTTTTCTTGCTAGTGTATACTCTTTCCATCATATAAAAGTGGGTTTCACGTCCTACAGCAATGCAGTTCTCTCTTTTCCTTTTAGTTTTTAGAAATAGATTTGTTCCTTGTGATGCCTGCACTTGCCACTTTGCCATACTACAAACATTTTTGGCGATTAATGTAATATGTGTCAACCAAAGAAGTCTATTTAAGTCTATTTGCACATAGCATGTTATCATGTCGAATCCAACATTGTTCTCATATTCAAACTTCAGTTGTAACGTTAGGAAAGTTATCTAATATAAGATTCATTGTTGACAATGCATATCAAATTTGTCTAACATAATTACATCAGACACAATCACATAAATGGATGACATTAGTTGAATGATTTATCTAACACACGGCAATAACATGATTGATGATTTATTGCAAAATTGGTCTCAGAGTAACATATTTATAATCACCTGTATGGATCTTCGAATTTGCAATTCCTTGTTTCCCTGCATTTCACAAATAAAATGGTCAGATGTAACCAATCATTTCTTCTTCTTTTCCTTTACCCTTCTCATTTTCTTTTTTTTCCTTTCTTTCTCCTCCCCATATTTCTCTTCTCAGTTACCAATTTCCTATTTTTTACCGCCACGTGGCAGTAGTGCATTAGCTGTTAATTCACTTCTAACATGAAGAAGAAAGATAGTGAAAAAGGTAAGAAGGATGAAATACTATAGAAAGAAGGAAAAAAAGGAAACAAAAGAAAAAACAGATAATAAGAGGGGGAGTAAACGTTGATTGTGAAGAAGAGGAAAAATAAAAAAAGGAGTGAAAGAAAAAAGAATAAGAAAGAGAAGGACTAAAGGTAGAATAAAGGAAGAAAAAGAAGAGAGAAAAGGAAACAATAGCAGAAGGGGTTTTGGGGTACTCTCTCTCTCTCTCTCTCTCTCTCTCTCTCTGCGCGCGCGCGCGCGAGTGCATATGCGGTGCATACGCGGTGTGTGTTTGCGCCCGCGCACGTGTGTGTCGGGGGGGGGGGGGGGGGGTTGCACAAGTAATAAATAAGAGAACATTTTATTGATGGCAGCTGACCAGCCACTCTACTTCACCCTTAGTGACTGGAGAAATTCCCTAGCGGGTCATTAAATGTTGAAGGGAACATTTCTACGACCTTAGAGGAGAAACATATGAATTAAGAAATTGGAATCCTAACCAAAAATGACGAAAAGGGTAGGTTGTGGTTATACATTCCTCTATAATAGCTAGTTACGTGCATCATTCTACTTTCTTTAAAATGTTTCATTGGAGAACACACTGGTTCTGGTGAGAAGACAAAGAAAATTGGTTATGTGCTTGTAAGTTGGTAGAGAAAAAAAGTATGTCTTGTTTTTCCAAATCTGAAAGAGATAACTTTAGTTCTTTTATCACGTGGTAGTTAATTTTATGTAATAGTAAAGTGGAAAGGATATAATTCCAGATCTTTTCACCTTTACCATGTTTCTTTACTTGGAAGATTTTCCTTTTTCTTTTATGTTGAGATATGAACAACTTACTTTTGGAAAGGTAGGTTGATGTTGGTTAAATGTTTGGATGTGGAGGAGAAAGTTCTGGGAATTGTACTGTGTTTTCAGAAAAGATACTAGGCTTGGTCAGGTTGCTTTGGTACCTAAGTTGGTTCACAGTACCTCAGGTTGAAACTTGAGAGTAGATTGTTTATTTTGAGACCATCAGACATTGATCTGAACTGAAGAAAGATTTTGATAAACTTTTCTTATCTTTTTAAGGCTCACGAATGTTTCTTGATCATCTCAATGTCATAGAAGTACAAGATGTGAATTTGGAAGCTTCATCTCTCACACATTTCTACGACCTTTAGGACTGATGGAATTATTAGTTCTTGGTGTATCTAGACTTCCTAGTTATACACTCAGTATGGACTTCCCAGAGGTTAAAATTAGGAAGGAAACAAAAACAAAAACAAAAACCCAAGCCCCCGTCCGCGCCTCCATTTGCGAGTTGTAGAGTTAAAAGACTTGTAGCCTGCATAGTACATAGATGTGAAACTTTTGCCATTATGATACTCTATATGTACAATTTTTCATCCCAATATCACCTTCCTCATCCTCTCCCCCTTTTCTATGATGAAACTGTTAGTGCTTGGCGTATCTATGATGCAATTGTTTTTTGAACTCGTTACCTTTTCCCTGTTCATGAAGAAAGATGAAACTGTTACTGCTTGCCTGCTTTGCATATCTGGATTTCCTGGTTATAGGCTCAGTATGGAAGTTGGAAGGGAACTATAAATCTGGTAGTACATTGCTGCCTTTCGTTCTCTTATTTTCTTTTGAGAGTTGTAAGCTAAACTTGTAGCCTGCATAGCACCTTGATACTTTTTTTGTTTTGAACCTCTGTAGGTATATTTTTCTCAGCTCAACCCACCATCCCACCCCAAAGGCCTGAGACGAGTGCTTTGAGGCCGTTCTTCCTTTATCTTATCAATCAATATTATTGGCTGCTGCTCCAAGCTCCGTAAGTGTTCTCTTCAATTTTTTGCTGAATACTATGTGGTAACTTAACCTGCTTTATCAAGCATCCCCTGACTCCATCATCATTTCCCTTAACCAGCCATGCAAACAAATGTGGATTTATCCGATCCGATCCAAATCCACGCTGCACTGTTGCAAACACGGATATGAGTTTTTGTCGTCGGACCATATCCGTATCCATGCCGGTGATTAGAAAACAAATATGGACATGATAAATGACATATCTGATCTTTAGTCTTTGTAGATCATTATGCTTAATTAGTTCATGGAAAAAGAATGCATAATTAGTTCATTATTGTTTAGACGAAGTTGATGTTCTTGTCAGTGAAACTATACTTGTTTATTCGTTCAGTTCCAATTTTGGTTAACACTACTGCCATTTCTTGAAATCTCTCTTCTGATTCGAAATTGTGGTGTAATGTGTATCCCCTTTTGTTTCACAGGTCATGGAATAGATGAAATAAATCTAAAAATGGATTATTGCTTAATAATACCCTTTTGAACACATGCCTGCACTATATGTGTCATATATACAATGTTTTCTTTGTAACTTGCTCTGGTGGATAGTTTATGCTATGTAACTCTTTCACGGCGTGGCATCAGAGTAAGTGGAACTAAATGTAGTAATTTGTTATGATTTTAGTAATATAAAAAGCGATAATCCATAACCATTTAGCCAATCTCTAGTCATATACGATCTCTATCTGCATCTGGTTTTGAGAGGTATAAGCTAGTCAAAAAGGAGGCTAAGAAAGTTGTTCATAATGCAAGAGCTAAAGTGTACAAAGAAGTGTATGAGAAGTTGGACCCCAAAGAAGTTGAAAAGGATATATATAGAATTGCTCGAATAAGAGAGAAAGACTAGAGACTTATGTACTGTGAGGTGTGTCAAAGATGAGGATCAGAAGATTTTAGTTCGAGATGAAGAAATCAAAGAAAGATGAAGAGTATTTTGACAAATTGTTCAATGATAATTCTATTCAAAACTTGAATGACCTTACCATTCAGTGTCAGGATATGAATCATAGTTATATGCGCAGAATTAGCAAATCTGAAGTTAAAGAGGCCTTAAAGAGGATGAAGTCAAGGAAAGCTGTTGGCCTAGATGGAATTCCTATTGAGGTATGGAGATGCTTAGGAGAGGTGCGCGTGAGATGGCTGACAAACCTCTTTAATAAGATCTGGTTAACTAAAAAGATGCCTAACGAGTGGAGGAAGAGTAACTTAGTACCTCTTTATAAGAGCAAGGGTGATATCCATAGTTATTCAAACTATCGTAGAATAAAACTTATGTGTCACACCATGAAGCTCTGGGAAAGGGTAATTGAACACATGTTAAGGCAGAATGTTACAATATCAGAGAACTAGTTTGGGTTCATACCGGGGCGATCGACAACAGAGGCTATTCATTTGCTTCGTCAACTTATAGAGCAATTTCGAGAGAGGAAGAGAAATTTGCATATAGTCTTTATTGATTTAGAAAAAGCTTATGATAAGGTGCCAAGAGAGGTATCATGTGAACATTGATGAAAAAGGGAGTCCCCATCAAATATATTGATATAATCAAGGATATGTACGATGAAGTACTGGCAAATGTCAGAACTTGTGGAGGCATAACAAGTGACTTTTCTATCACAATTGGATTGCATCAAGGATCTGCGTTGAGTCCATTCTTATTTGCCATAGTGATGGATGGGCTTACTAGAACTATTCAAGATGAGTTACAATGGTGTATGCTATTTGCTGATGAAATTGTCCTAGTCGATGAGACGAGAGCTGGGGTAAATGCTAAATTAGAGTTATGGAGGCAAACTCTAAAATCTCGAGGTTTTAGATTAAGTAGGGCCAAAACTGAATATATGGAGTGTAAATTCAGTAAACAGAGAATTCGAGATTATAGTACCGTGAGATTAGATGGACAAGAAATACCGATGAGCAGTCATTTTAAGTACTTGGGTTGTATTAATTAAAAGGATGGGGAGATTAATAGTGATGTCAACCATATGATCCAAGCTGGCTGGTTGAAATGGAGGAGTGCAACGAGAGTTTTATGTGATCGTAACATTCCGTTATGGCTAAAGGGAAAGTTTTATCGGACTGCTATTAGGCCAGCTTTGTTATATGGTACATAATGTTGGGCTATAAAGAGAGATCATGCCTATAAGATGAGTGTAGCAGAGATGCGCATGCTTCGTTGGATGTGTGGTAACACGCGGAGAGATAGGTGAGAAATGAGGATATTTGTACTAAGATAGGTGTAGCCTCTATAGAAGAGAAGATGAGAGAAAACCGCCTACGATGGTTTGGTCATGTGCGATGTAAACATACAGATGCGCCAGTCTGGCGAGTAGAGCGTATCAATTTAAGACAAGTTAAAGAGCGCAGGAGAGACCGAAGAAAATATGGATGGAGGTAATACGACAAGGCATAGAGGCTAAAGGTCTTAGTGAAGACATATTGCTCGATAGGAATGAGTGGAGAAAGCTGATCCATGTGCCCGATCCAGCGTAATTCTCTTTTGGTTCATGTGGCCTACCCCAAATACTTGGGACATATGGCTTATTTGTTGTTGTTGTATCTGTATCTGATTTTGGTAGATATAGATATGAATTTTCCTTACTGATCCATATCGTGATTGGCAAATGGATACGGATATGGTTATAGATGGCATATGCCTCATATCCGATATGTATTTGATCTGTTTGGTTTGCTAGATGTTGAAATAGAAATTGGATAGATTGAATTGCCCTGTGATAGAAGTTAAGTAATTCTCAAAGGAACACAGCAACGCAAGGTGGGTATAATTGGTTACAAGCTGTATACATGATAGATATTGTTGGGTTTCTGTTTCCTTTTATATTTATTTTCTTTAGCATTATTTTCTACTTATGTTAGAAAGCAGCTATTGCCTTTTGGCAACCTTTAGATATTCAAGCCTTAAAGTTTGGCTGAAATCAAAATGCTTCAGTCTAATGGGGCGCTTTCGGTTTGAAGAGCCTTGAAGGTAACTGTTTCTACTGAAGCTACCAAAGGTTGGTGGGTTTTAACATGTTCTGGCTGACACTTTAAGGAGTTGACACTCATCTAAGAATAGCGTAGGAGATTGCACGGCTTCTACAAGGAAATTGAGTATTAGGTCCTCAGTTTGAAGGTTAGGCCCTTAAGATTGAAGTAAGATTATGGCAAAAATCAAATTGTCTGTACTCTTGTATTAATTTCTTAAGAATCAGGGTTTGAATTACTACTGTTGTTATGGAGAAATATACTATTTCCATATTAAATTATGATATAATGATATTTATACTTATTTGCTTAAAAGTTAAATTGACTGCTGTTACCTTGTGCTTGTTCAGTCAATTTCTTTTTTTGTTCTTTCTTTCCTTTTTTTTGGGCGAAAGGTGTAAGCTTGTTCAGTGGTACTAAACAGTAGTAATCTTGGCTTATTTGAAACATGCACCATCATTTTTACTCAGCTTCTGACTCAAAAATATTTAAGAATGTTTCTTTGAATTAAGAAAATTTGTTGCTTACTTTATCCTAAATTTATCGATCACATTGAACATCTTTTGTGACACTCCTTTAGCCACATACACATCAAAATGCTTAATTTCTGGTTATTGTTGACATGTGTGGGAATTATGTATTTGTGAGGTAAACAAAGCGGAGAGGCATCTTAGGAACTTATTGGTGCATATAGCAAGTTGGGAGAGTGGACCTGTTGCAATTCAAGCATATTCATTTTATTTTTCTTGCTCAATACTCAGTTCCAAGCATTTTATATAACATACAGGATGAAATGAATGATACATATATGATGGGGTAATGAAGAGATGGGGACAAGTAAGTGAGTTGCAGAAGTGGAATGAACAACACAGAAAGTGTAACTGTGCTTGAATTTATATGTAGAGACAATTATCCAACTATTTGTAAGGAAGGCCCCGTGTAGTTCCAGTAATATTTTAGTCTCAGATCAAGTGATTATATGTCTTAATACTCAACTATCAAGTGCGTTACGAGTCAGTTATGATATGTTTGAGAGTACGAGTGATACATATAAACATTCAATGGATATTTAAACAATACAGTTTAGAGATCACAAAGGAACCATTTGAAGAGGTATAGAATTACAGTTTTCTGGAGGATATGCTGGTAGGGGATTACTCTTGGGGATATGATGTAATCAGGGTGAAGGGATTGATTGTTTTAACTTTACCCATGTCACTGGCATACTTTTATATGGGTCTTATGAGAAAATGATGGGGCTATTTGGGAAAACACATTCGACTAGCTCCAACACTAGTACATCCTACAAGACTTCACAAAACCTTTATCTCTGACCCCAAAGCATAATTCCGAATTCATTCACGAGTGTTTGTTGCAGATCTTGAAACCACGAGCAAGTGCAATTTCCATAATTATGAATAATAAGCTTGTTTTTACTGTCAGAAAATGGCAAGCTTGTTTTTTGTTCATTCTCTATACATGGCTCTTATAAACATGTTACTGAATACAACAGGCTCATGTAAGTTACCTGTATGTTGATCAATCAAAGGAGATGCTATTGGTGAGCTTGGCATTATTTCAGGCCACTTCATGCTAAATAAGGTGAACTAAAGGGGAAAACAATACCAAATGGTAAGTGTATATATATTACATGCCATTTCTTTGTCAACAAACTATTCAAAAGTTTCATTTCCCAATAGTTTTTTTATTGTTTTAATATATTTTTCATATTATACCTTTAATATCATGTTCTTGGCCACCGTAAATCTTCCATCAATATTTCCAAGTTTATTAAGTCCCAAAACTTTCAAAAAAAATTCATGCCTGAACAACTTTTGGTTGGTCTATGCTTGTTAATATATTTCTATTGTGTTGTAGCTTACTCTGTCAGATGTTGGCATTAAGAAATTTCCACTAAAGATCACATTTTCAATAAGTTCTAGTTGCAGTGTTCAGCTCCTGTTTAACGCAGGGCTAGGTGTGTTCATGGATTAAGCTTTCCTTTAAAAACATAAGAGTTTATCTTAGTTTCATCTAGAGAATCAAAGTGTAACTGTGCCCACAAAAAATGTTGTTACAATGGTACAAAAAGTTTCAACAATTTCAATGGATTTATAAAATTATACTGTACACCAGTAAAGTAAACGGACAAATTGCATGTTGTACTCTGACCTGTGAAATTGATCAACAAAAATATCTTGGGTAAATTGAACTCCAGCGGAGATCTCTGTGATTTCTATCATCTGTAATGCATGCCCTGTCTTTGGTTTAATCTATAACATACACTCAAAGATGATTTCTACATCTCAGTATCCGAAAAATCGTGCAGAATATATGTGGATGTGATGCAGGAGCAAGAGAATGTTAAGTCTTCTGTCCCTATAAAAACAACTTTAGTTCGCTGAATTCCACCATTGAACTGCTGTGTATATTGATAACCATATGGACAATATTGACAACTTTAGTTCGGCAGACACATCCACCATGTCGGCAAGAGGGAGATAGGCTTCCAGACCCACTCCAGCCACAAGGTGGACTGATTGTTTTGCTTAGTCTGAGAATAAGATCAGTTGCAGAATGCACATATAGACAAATATTTCAGTGCCCATTTCTAGAAGCAGAAAGCTTTAGTGACAGGGAAGAAACTCAAAGGCATACCTGGAGGAGTTTCCATGAAATGGACATTTTGGAGATCTAATCTGGAGAGTAGAGCAAAGACTTGTTTTTCACTCCGTCAGCAGAAAGAACAGATAGATATGATAACCATCCAGAAAGCAAGCATAACTGAAAAGGTTAGCGTGTATTTGTTTGTGAATTATTTGTACAATGGGTGAATACAACTCAGTGTGGTTCATGAAGCAGGCGACTTGACAGAGTTAATATACGAGAACATAAACCTAATTATAGATTCATACTGGTTATTACCAAATTATTTTTTAATTGAATAAACTTAACAAATACAGAATTAGATACCAATGATTTGTACACCATTTTTAAAACAATCTCTTGTGCTTTCTAATTTAATCTATTGATAATGAAGCAAACAAAAGCATGCAATGGACCTTTAGCTTTCCCAATTACTGAAATATAAGATTATAATGTCAATATTTATTTATATGAACTTTTTCTTTTGCAAAATTGAACAATCAGGGTCTTTTTATATCAAACTTAGAGGGACAGATGACAACCAGTTAGCAAATGCTGAAGTGGATGACTGTACACCTAAATATTTGCAAATGGATGAACATGATGAGAACAAACTTATCATGGACTTACACAGAACTTGAAAGCAAAGAAAGCATAGATTTAACAGAAACCAATTTATCAGGGAGTTAAGATTTTTTATGAATATTGCAAGGTCTAACGATATAATGCAACTTAAATGGATTGACTTAATAATGCTTTATATGCTTTATTAGCTCCTGCCCATATTTCTCTTGTGCAAACAACATGGGACTAACTCCAAATCCACGATAAGCTGATTGCTGTCCATCAGAAATCTTCGTGTTCTGCTTCAACCCATTTAACAGGGGAAAGGTGGTGGTGATGATGATGAAACTAAGCTCTAACTCGTGTATCAGTTTAATTCTTCTTGTCAGCTTATGGTCCCTAATTTATACTTTTGTCTGCCTATCTGTGTAGACATAATTAAATGTACATTTTGTACCACCTTCAGTCGATAACTAGCTGTGTGTTCTTTTAGGCTACATGCAATGCAGTGGACCTATTTGTTGTTCCATTAATCTATTTTAATTAATAAAAAACTAGATAGTAGATGCGTGTGTTTAACCGTATCTTGTGTACTCTGAGTTGTACTGATTTCTATACTCCCTCAAGTTATCTGTGTGATTTCAGGGGATGTAAGTTAGATAAAATGGGGGGAAAAAAAAAATCCAGGTACAAGAGAATATTTGTCAACTCTTACATGGACTAAAAATAAACAGCACTTACATGTTCAGAATCATAAAGTAGTCGAAAGAGAGGGCACAGATTACATGAAGCAGCATGGGCCTTTCAACATTCAGAAGCAATTTTTTGTTGTCCTATATTAAATTATGCTTGAGATGCCAAATTTTCAAGAATGATTTACAGATATATATTCGAGGACGCAACAATAGAGGCAGATATACGTTTTGCTGGCTCGACAGAATATTCTGCTCGTGCATTGTGGATGGCCCTGGTCTGTAAACCACCACAAAACGAAAAGAAATGACCAATATATTAAAGCGAAGCAAAAGCCATTCTGTAACAATAACAGTAACAGTAATATCTGTAAATTTAAGAAGTATTAAACCTACCAAGGACTGCAAATTCTCAAACCTTTTGATAGACTTAACATCCCTTGGGAGCGAAGTCTGAGGCCAGTGAGATACTATAAGGGCCTGCTCTCGATATGGCAACGCCTACGCATGAATCATATGGAAATGTCATAACATAGGAATACCAGAACAAATAAAGATCACGCTTAACACCTAGCCAACTTTAAAGCAACTAGATTAAATGGTTCTGCCTCAGCAACATCTGCTGAATTTAAAGCAGCAGCAAGCTTCTGGGTATTTTTAACTGTCAATGACTGCTAAATGACATCAAGTTCAAAAACATACTAGACCACTGAGTGTACAAATTACTTACCAATTTAAGAACGGACAGAATAAGTACCGGAAGTGCAAATGTTGTTAGTTTGGCTTTCAGTTTATTGTGCTTCCAAGATCACTGCAAAATAATTTTATAACTGAGAATGGCTAATTAACAATATCACAGACAAACATACTGGGATTACTGATTTAACAAATTATAAACATATCAGGTGACCCGCTGACATCATAAGTGCCGAAAATGGAGATGTCTTTCACTTAGGCCTTTTTTCCACTCTTCTCTACCATACCTTGTTCATGAAAATTTTGGAAGGTTGTCCTTTAGTTGTTAGAATGTGGAGAAGAGAGATCTCCTACCAACAAGCTAGTCCTTGACAGAAGTCTTTCTCTAGCTTATTGTTTTTGGACAGGAATTTGGCTAAATCTCACAGAAGATTAACTCAGTTGACAGGCGACAGTAAATTCGAGCTTTTGCAGTTTAGCATCATGCTTGTTGCCTAACATAGATGTGAACACGCTTTGGTTTATAGCGTAGGAAGCATTTACATCATATGTTTGCAGTGTGTATAAACAACGATTCATCAAAGGTTCATTGTTTTGTTATGGCCCTTACCTGATATAGACTTAACAAAAAGAAAAAGACCAAAAAAGTTTCACTAGTACAGTAGCGATTATTGATCTCATACAACATATAATACCACCATTGTTAGATAGAATCAAGCAAACTATGTAATACTGGTATAATTAATAATTTTTTTCTAAAAAGACACACCAAGCAGGTCCAGCCTATAGACAACTAGCCCATCTTTCCACTCAAAGTACCCAGCGTCTATCAGCATGTAAGATCCTTGTATTTATTATATTATTCTGCACATTGACATGGAACTAGGGTTCATCCAACAAAAGAAGTTAGATTAATTAGCAAAACATAATCAACTCCATGATGATTCCATGCACCGAGTTACTCAGATTTATCCAAAGTTAAAATGAACGGAAAAATGACAACAAACTGAGGATTTTAATGTGGTACAAACTGATAAAAGAATCAAATAGGACTGATTAAATAACATTTATGGAACATTGTACATCCATCATCTAGTAAGCTGTGACTTAAGGACTTCAGCACTACCTGCCATAACTCTTCAGTGAGAAATGGCATGAATGGATGTAGCAACTTCAATATGTTTTCAAACACATATAAAAGAACTCCTTGAGCTATAACAGCATAAGACTGACTTCCAGAGTACTAAAAACGCGTTTTGCTAGCTTCGATATACCTATAACCAAGTTAAAGGTCTTAGGTAAGGCAAGAAAATGAAACTTAAGATAAAACAGAAGAAAATGGGTGCATAATACAAAACACACACAGAAAGAAAATAAAATAGAGCACGAGAAGAACTCATGGGAGCTCTATTAATTTTTAAACGCTAAAGACCAGAGGCCATTGCGGACGAGAGATTCTCAGATGCAGAGAGCAAGTGGACAAGAGATTCTTAGATGTCGAGAGCAAGTGGAGTAAATGCAAGCTTTGAATTTGAAGAAAGTCAGAGAGATCATTCAACATATAGCTCAGCGGCTTTTCCTTCATCACATATCCCAGACATATGTTACACATACTTTAGCTACTTTAAGTTATTTAATGTAGCTAAGCAATTGCAGTTATTTTTAACATTGATAATAACAATAATAATAATAATAAGAAGAAGAAGAACAACAATCTAGAATTTTTCTCTTCAAAGTTTCTAAAATACAGTTATGCATCTCTAGTTTTGTCATATACTTTTCCCTTTTAGTGATAACAAATAAAGGGAGAGAACCATTCAGACATGTAGCTCAGCAATTTTTCCTACATCTATATCCCCGCATATGCTATAGAATTTCAGATGTTTGAAGATTATTTAAACTTGTGACTCAGCAACTGCAGCTTGTTTACCAGTGATGCAAAAGCTTAATATTATGGAACATTTCTCTTCAAATCTTGTAAAACATGATTATGCATCTTTAGCTCTTTAACAAACTTTTTCCTTTTTGTAACAATGAAAGTATATGCTCTAGTGTCCGTGATAGAAAAATCTCTAGTCAAGCATACATGCCCATAAGAAATCCTCTGGAGCATATAAAATGATGTGCTAAAGGCATTAGTATCTGTTAACATGGCACTTAATGCAAAATACAAGTTAACAAGTGTTTAAGTACTTCTAGTTATTGATTGCTCAATCATTTTAAAAAATAAATCAAGCGCTTTCAAAGACAAGACAATGAGGGAATCACAAAACAGAAAGGAAAAAGCTAATGCAACCTACAATGAAGTTTGAACATCTAATACTACTAGAATAATGTGCAAACTTGTCTCACCAGTCAGCAAAATCACCCCAGAAGAAATCATAGAGTTCTTTACCAGCATCTCCTAAGAAAAACTTGTGCTTGAGGTAACATTGTTGATGAGTTCATGTAGTTCTGAAACCTTGAATTAGACATCTTTCTCAGTAAATCATCAGTATAATAATGGGACAACTGAGAAGATCATGCAGTACTTACGACCCAACACTCAGGTAATGGTAGTCTGATGAGTGATTCCTCCATATTAAACTGGATGCAAAATCCTAAAATCATTAATAGAACCCAAATGAAAAGCTAGAAACTAAAATTTGATACAGAAACATGAAACGGAGAGTTTAGTTAAGTGATTGTGACACTCTGCTCAAAACATTTGGTGGAGTTGATGCCAGCTCGGGAACTAGTTATATAAATCTTGACCTTTTTTGGTTATAACATTGATCATAAGGTGTACAGCAAGCCTATATGTATGGCAGAAGGATTGCAGTTTATTCACATTCTATGATACTGTTAAAGAACTGGTAAAGAGAAGCTAAACAGACAGGACTGATCCTTGGGAGTGACAGATGATCTTTGCAGATCGAAGAAATGCCAAACAAAATTATACAGTTTTCGTAGTCTGCAGCTCCACCACTGCCCTTGCCTCATCCAGGATAAACACAAGATGTAATAGTAATAAAGAAAGTCACAAGAATTGAACCTCATAGTTCCTAACCGAAGCGTTACAGTTCTTGATGAAAAATTACATGATCTGAACACATAAGATGGTTAGTTACATTTTGACTTTGATAAGTCAACAGCAAATCCCAAACACCAAGATTAATTATACGGCTTTGAAGGAAATTTTCTGGAGTAATAAATTTGCAGAGTGTGGGTGTGTTTATGCATGTGTCACTGTAGTAAAGTACTTATGTATCAAAAATAATGGTCTCAAGATTCTCAGTCCATCAAGATAAGCAAGTAAAGCTTAAGGCTTCTCAGTGTTCTAAAAATCAAATTAATCGGCCGATTAATTATAATCGTTGGCAGCTCGTGTAATATTACATTCAGCGTTTTGATTATGTGTTCGGGTGCTTAATCGGGTCCAAAATGATTAACCGGGCACTTAATCGGTTCCGAAACGATTAAGCTCCTGATTAATCTGTTATTTATTAAATAGTAGATGAATTATGATACTTTATTATTATATATTTTGCATAAAGTGATACTTATGTTTATTGTTTTTGATAATTTCTAAATTAACTTATTTAGTAATCTTTCCCCATCATTCTTTAAAGCTCATAATTTTGATTGATAAATAAACTAATTTTTTATTTATCTTATATTGCAAATAAGTTCTTCGATTTATACTTATACTGCAAAATTTGAAATTTTAGATTACTAATGCGAAGAGATAAGTTCTCTTACTTCTTTTTTACTATTTATTCATATTGTCTTGTTGTTCATCGTATCATAATTTATAACTTCACATCTAGATATTGTCTTGGATAATATTTAGAGATTTTCAATAATTAACTGTGTATATTTATATGCAGTTGTATATAAATATAATTAAATATATTAAAATATACAAGTAAAAAGTACAAAAAGATACATGATAAAGAAAACAAACAACAAAAAGGAACAAGTAAACAAGAGCTTACTTTTCTTTCCACTCCCAGACTCCATAGGTGAATTCTTCCCTAATCAAATCAGTCCTTTTCAGGCCTTCTAAGGTGAGCATCTTTTCCACGACCAACTGAAACAATTCCGTAAAAAACCATATTATAACTCAACACATACCTGACATTAAAACAAATTGGTACTCGCAGTTTGATGTCAGAAAAACATTATTGATTAAGGAAATAAGTAAAAATTGCTACAATGCTCATCTGATAAAGTTAAACCATTTGGACTGTTATTCCATGCGGCACTTTGGCTTATTTTGTTCCTCA
Organism: Agave tequilana; assembly: GCA_038442645.1. NCBI lineage: Eukaryota > Viridiplantae > Streptophyta > Magnoliopsida > Asparagales > Asparagaceae > Agave > Agave tequilana. Next base: position 123,868 of record JAVJIF010014984.1, read on the forward strand.
GAGATGAATGTGATTGCCTATACCTAACTATATCATCATACCTCTTCATCTATGGGAATGTGGAGGCTTGCTCTTTGGTTGCATGAGCTCAAACTGTACGACAATAAAGAGTCGGTACCAGGCTTACCCATATTATATTCACCAAGCCAGCAAGGTTCTCTATCATGCCCCTCTTTCGCTCATAATTACCTTGGATAGGAATTTGGCATCATCGCAAAGAGGTTTGACATTAGGCTGATAGCTGAATGTAAGACTGTCAAACTCTTTTGCCCTTGGTTTCCTGATCTCAAACTGTATGACCATAAAGTGTAGGTAATCAGTTTATCCATAGCTTATCTACAAACTGGCCAACAAGGTCCTCTGGCATGATCCTCTTTCGCTCAAAATTACCTTGAATAGGAATTTGGCATCAATGTATGGAGGTTTGACCTTAGGCTGATAGCTAGTTGTAAGACTTTTGTCCAACTCTTTCATGTAGCTTTGCTGACCTTGAGTGGTGCTCCAGACCCAACCACATTTTAACAGGAAAAAGCTTAGAATGGTTATTTCAAAAGAAAATTATGAGGTTGAACTTGCCCAGTATAGCAAAGGAATAGAAACAGCCATGCAGTTGTAAGCCTTCGTAAATCTCTTTCACGCAGCTTTGCCAACCTTGGGTCTTGCTCCGCAACCAACCACATTTTAACGGGGACGACGCTTAGATGGTGTTTTCAAAGACGATGATCAGCTTGAACTTAACCAATGTTGCAGAGGAATAGAAACAACCACAAACGGGGCTGGATGTTGAAAGAAGTGAAAATTTTATGCATGACCAGATCATAAGTATGAAAATGAAATTTGGTTGGATGTTGAAAGAAGAATATATGCAAGAAAAAAAGCAACAAGAGTCATCAAGAACATATGCAACCTTGGTTTGATGTGAATGCATTCAAGTAGTAAAAGTATAGCAACTAACGTGAGTTGCAATTCCTGCGTGATTTGTACCGGAAGCCAAAGCGTAGCCCTCCCCTTCATTCGGAAGTATCTAAACATTATGTCCTAGTTACAGATAGCAAGTATTAATTTGAAAGTTCAAATGGAAAATTCGAGAACTAACCTTATAGGTAGATATCAATAAAACACCACGAGCCATATTTAGATAAACTCCAATTGTAAGCAAATAGTATCTGATGATATTCACTCAAACGTAGTCTACTGTCTTTGATCTGAGAGTGAAACATTTTTCTTCATATAATGATGAAGAGTTTCAAGTTTGCTTGCACAGATTGATGGCAAATAACCTCTTGATTGATTGCAAATAACCTCTTGAGTCTTGACAATAAGAGACGTAAGTGTGCATGTGAAGTGGGGTAAAATGCTCCCAGGGCAAACCTTTAGATAAATATCATGGTAGATCAATAAGAATAAATAAGATTGCTTGATCGATGAGAGACAACTGCTTCAGTGACACACATCAATAAAGGAGTACACCGAACGTGCCATGGCATGTGCAAATAAAACTTTTTAACATTATGAAGTATATAAAGATATATTATTATAGTGACACACACGCAGAAGGTATAATGAACACACTAGATGCAATGGCTTGCACAATATTTTTTTTTAACATTATAAAAAGATATCTTATTATTATAGTGATATACATGCATAGGGTAATAATGAAAGGCCTTTGAATGCAAATAGCATGTGTGTGTCATAGTGTCATTGTATCCATACACGCGCGCGCGCGCACACACACACACACATATCGACACACTGCAAACAACAATGACAAGACCTTTATCCCAAACTTTTCGGCTTAGCTACATTAATCCTTCACTTCCATTGAATTATATTCATTTAAGGCAATATCCCCTACTAATGTTCATTCAGGCCTACCTCCAGTCCTCATTGCTCCATTCACTATGATCTCATTGCTCATAGTGACCAATACTCCTGTTGTCCTCCATTGCACATGACAAACTGAGTCAATCTGTTTTCCCTTTTTTTATCTTCCATGGGAACTACCTCTAATTTCTTAAGTATGCATGCACTTTTTATTCTCTCTATAACCATATTGACATTCATTCATCACAAAATCGCATTTCAGCTGCACTTATTATTATTATTTTTGTACATGTTTTTATTTTCTTGAATTTTGCAACATTCTAAACATAACAATTTTTTTTTTTTTTTGGGTTCGGGGGATTTCTGTTGCTGACAATTGTGCAAAAATAACTTTTCTTTTAGTTTTAACTAATTTTCTAACTTGGCACTAAAGTTATTATTTTTGGAGGGGCTATTCCTTTTACTTTGGTATTTTCTCATAATCTTGGGTACTTTGATACTCATATTTAAGATTTGTGTGTCCCCTGGAGGCTGGAGAATATTTTTGACAGGAATTCCAACTTTTTAAAATAGTTTGTGTGCTGCAGGCCAAGTTAAAGAACAACACACAGCCCATGAAATAACAGCGCTTGATATAGGTAATATTTTAGGGTCCCATTCAATTCCGCAATGATGGTCACGCATGATAGAGCCTGTTTTCACGTTATATATAGAGATGAAAATAACAATTTTCTAGTGGATTATATATGTTGAAATTATTCAGATATTTAAGCAAAATGTTACATCCAAATGTCTTGTATGCAAAGTGTATAATAGTGGGATAAGACATATAACTTACGCCAACAGATAAATTTAGAGCAGTACAAAGTAGAGAGGTTTAAATTTATTAGAATTCTAAATAAAAGAAATTTTAGAGGGTGCAAAGAATGACGGATAGCGTATGTGCAAATCAATATTCTAAAATGACAGAAATGAAAAGGCACAGGGCTCATTTCAGTTGACAATTAATTCCACTGACAATGATGACAAAGCTGAGTGATGGTGCTTGTCGACCGTTACCAGGGAGACAAACCAATCACAATTCAAATTGTAGAACTTCTAAAGATGTTTGGGTGTAGATAGAGAGAACCACATTCAAACTAGATCTACAAAAAGAATGTTCAGGTTTTGGCTTCACGAATTGGAACAAAGCTTATCTTGATCAAACCTGGTTCAAGGGCCTCGTAAATGTCTAGATCATCTCATTGCAGGTTCATCAAGGTGACAAAACCTTATGTGAATGAACTAACAGATGGTTCATTGTGACCTTGGGAATATGTTATGGACCGCGGTTTAAACTAAAGGTGTGACCCTCGGGTTTTGGTGCAGGTCGGCTTTAAATTCAAGGTTGGACTAAAATTTAGTGGATAGTTCGCTCAAATGGGATGTACTAGAAAGATTCACAATTAAATGGAAGAAAAGTTTTTGGACTCAAGATGGGATTGGAAATTGATGCTCAAACAACTAGAGTCCACTACAGTGCATAAATCCAGCAAGGGGCACAGAGATGAAAGTCGGGTAGTTCTCAGTGTAGAGAACACTACTAATTGCTTTAACTTACATCCCAACTGATTTCACTCCTTGCTATGGAGAATGATAAAAGTAGCCATATTTACGTGGGAGAAGACAACTTGATGCAAACTCTTTGAAAATCTGCTTTGATCAGAATTCGCATCTAATTTAGAGGAATGACAATCATATAATAGCAGTAATAGAACATAGTTAACTTCTAAAGATCCTGGATTAATTTATACTTGTTCTGCATAGACAATCTCATTTGGTGGCAAAGGACTAAGATGATGATAACAGAATGATAAAAAGCTTAACACCTCTTATTTGAAAAAAATCAAAATGCAAAGGTCGTCTTATTCAAAACCCTAATTATGAAATCTCTTCTCTCACCCTTCACACCTCGGAACGCACTATTCTTATAGAGAGAAACGCGCTTTCACTCTTCTTAACCCGAAACGAAACGGCTGAGGAGAGGTTCCTTTTTGAGGGTACTCCCGGGAACAGAGTCTGTGGAGACGGGGTGGGGCCTGTGGCTCAGGATTAGAGCACGTGGCTACGAACCACGGTGTCGGGGGTTCGAATCCCTCCTCGCCCACAACTGGCCCAAAAGGGAAGGACCTTTCCTTTACCTCTGGGGGTAAGAAATCCATGATCGGGATAGCGGACGCAAAGCTATTGAACTTGGGTATGGCCTTTTGTCGGACCTAGCTCCATGGAACAATATGCTACTGCTGAAGCATGGAAGAATTAAATCTTAGAGTAAAACACTATGTATGGATGATATTAACTGCCTAAACAAGAATTCTTGAACGGTGAACAACCAGAGCCTATTACTCATAATTATTAAGTTATCGGTCATTTACATCTCTTTGAAACTACTTCTTTTCACAAATTCTTCATGAACTATACAAACTGCTAAAACATGCTCCCTTATCCTGTTTGTTTGGCATACTTTAGGATATAAAGACCCCTTAATTTAACTGAAACTTGAGGTTCACAACTCAAGTTTTTTATGAAATGACCCCAATTATTTGTAATGATTAACAAAGTTACAGACTGGTCATTGAATGTCATTTAAGAACAAAAAAGGTAGGAAAAACTCTTGCATAATTCCGGATTTTTTTTTAAATGAGTAGAGAGAATACTATGTTAAGCTTGCCACAACATAATCTTAATCCATTAAAACAAGAGTAATGCTAATTGTTCTACTAATTTTCTACTTGATTGTACTACTATTAGACAAACATGTGGGGCCTACCCTCAGGAATTGCTAGTGTGGGGCTCACTTGTCAATCTAATAGTAGTACAATATTAGCAGTACAATTAGCATTACTCTTAAAACAAGAAATTTTCGTACACTAAAGCAGTCATCATGGTTGCAATGCAAACGCAGCTGAGAAAATATATTAGGAAAGACAAACATATTATGCTGAAATACCAGTAGGAACGAACAGCGCAAATTAAGAGAACAAAGCAACAAATGTTAGTGCATTTTAGTTATATACCTTGCATTATGCCACATAGAAGAATGGTATTGTCACATGATTCCATTTGACTCTTGGCTTATTCTGTGCCAGAGAGATGAATACATTCCTTACATCAATTGAATCATCTTGCTTTCATCTAGACTTTTTCCGCGTCCAGAAGAACTTGGTTTGCCCTCTGGTTGGATGAGCATAAACTGCATGACCAAAAGTAGGTCTCCATACTGTCTTCCTAGTCATCACTGTGATGTAGCATTCTTCTTATTAGAGTTGACTTGGCCCCAGTCTGGCATTAACAAAATGAAGGTCGACGACAGGTGATAATCGATCAAAAAAACTTAATCAACTCTTTTGTGGACTTTTATCAACTTTGATCATGCTCCAAATCCCACCCATTGTAATGGGAAAAGGCTAAGATAATGATGATGATGACACAACAGTGTTGGTATACATTCAGGTTTAGGATCAACAAATAATAGAATTTGGAAAGATGACTGCTTGCGCTTTAGATATCAATAGTCATAAAAGGAGCAACAGAAAGGACCTCACACAATCACACTTCAATTTATCATTCATTCACAGACTTTTTTCACTCTTTTGCATCTTTAAATTGGCTTCACACAAGATAAGATAATACTTAAAATGAAACAGGTTAACCAATTCAAGAACCCAAAAGAAAAAGCTTCACTATCAATTTTGTTCACAACAGCAACAGTAACAATCATCCATCCCCCCTCATTCACCTTTCCATTGTGAATTAAGATAAAATAGCTAAAACTTGAGAGATAACATGAGATCTCTACTTCTTGCTATTAAACATTATTGCCTCAAAAAATTAAAAGTTCATGAATTTTAAAAAACTAATAAACTAAAACTTAATCCCTCTTACTAATTACATCAAGTATGCTAAATGTGATCCTAGGGCCCTAAGGAAACAACACAGGCAGAAAATCGGAGTAAACCGCATGCGCTTATAAAACATTTCAACAAAGAAATATGTTAAGCACTTATTATTTCAAACCTCAAGAGTCACGAACATTGCATGTCCCATATGCAGCGATCCGGTAACATTAGGCGGTGGATTGGGTATAACAAAAGGATCTCCTCCACGGTCAAAACTAGGCTTAAAATACCCTTGTGACTCCCACCTAATAATATAACCATGTACTTCTGTGTCAAGTGTCAACCAAAGAAAAACTCAAGTTCTGTTCCATACCACAACTAGCTTGTAGAAGAACATCATGATATATGTGGAGCATGCAAGAGTTTAGAGTAAGAAAATTTTCATAAATGAACATCTCAAACACATTGAGCATTGTTTACTTAAAAAAGAAAGATATTGAAGATACTGTTGTACATTTCCTGAAATAGAAACTGTGAGCATAATCAACATGCCCTACCAAAGTCATTTGGAAACAGCTTAATGAATATTTCATATCTATTTACATCAATAAGACTACAATTTTTCCGAATGCAACCAAGAGGTTTTGACATAAATGAATTATAACTGTAGAACAATACTTCTCAATTCTAAAGTTAACTGGTGTAGAAACTAATCACCGTTGAAACAATGGCATCATAAGTTCCACATGTTGATAGCTCAGTGAACGAAATTAGAATAGAATTTATGTTCATGATTAAGCAAGAAAGTCTCACTCTATCAAGCAAAAGAAAATCTGAAATCAGCATGTGCATAAATGCTCTGACTACACTTTTTTTGCACCTTCATTTATATTGCATGTTCTAATGGATTTTGGGTTACAAATACCAAGAACCATTTCAACAAGGGTCAGTCTGGTTGCTTGAAGTTGTGAATTTTATGTGTTTCTGGTAAACCATATGGCTAACAATCATTGAATTTGTAATATCCCTAAATTTTAATGCATGATTTAATGTATGTGTTGTATTTTACACATTATTATTACCCTTATTACTATTATTATTTTTCCTAAACTCATCTCCTTTATTCCCTCATTTTCATTTTCTATTTATGTTCATTTCTTAGCATTTCTTCCTTTTATTTTCTTGTAATTGAGCCAAATCCAAGCCCAATACATATGACCAACCCATCAATCTAAACCCAAACTAAAATCAAACCCAATAACCCACAACCCAACTCCCCATGATCTTATCTATTAAATCGTAATCTTAACTAACCAAATCCTAAACTATCAACCAAATCCTAATCCCAACCAAATCCTCTCTTCTTATCCTTTCCTTTTCTTTTCCTCCTCTGAACCTCAGCACCCATCTCCCACTGAGTTCCTCCTCTTCGCAACCCATGGTCGCGGCATCTTCGTCCTCCATCGCCTGAGCCCATAGCAGCCATGGCCGCTCGCTCCTCGAGCACCAACCTGCCTCTCCTTCCATTGTAGCCCCGGCCTGGAACACCATCACCGTAACTACCCTCCGACGATCGCCGAGTTCCCAAGGCCGCTGCATAAGCCCATAAGCCACCTCCCTTGCACCTGACAGCTCCCCTCCCCATCCTTTGTATGCCCTCATGCAGATCACCTCTGGTTTCCACATCATACTCCATCATTTTCATCTCCCCCATGCGCCACCGTGTGCATCAAACCACCACGCCCCTTGCCCATGGTCGGCCTCCATGAGCTACCACCACACTCCTCTCGGCCAACACCCGAGCACCTCCACCATCATCTCCCCACCACGCATAACCACCTCCATGCCGGAGCTCCTCCCTCCCATCATCTTACTTCCCCATACGGCAGCAAGGACGAGCACTACCAACAGCCCATACACGTCCATTGCCCTCCTCACCTCACTCCTCTCATGCATCGCCATGTATCTGCAAACCCCTGCGCCCCTCCTCTCCTCGTTCTCCTTCCCCTGATGCCGCCGGAGTTGAACATCACACCTTCGGGCCTCTGTCGAGCCGTCCTTTTGCCGAGGCCTTGCCGAGCTCGTTCCCCGCCTCCTCCACGGGCCACCGTCGACGGCCATCACCCGAGGCTCACACCCCTACGTGAGTCTCTCTCTCTCTCTCTCTCTCTCTCATATTCTATGATTTATTTGTGTGCATGAGTTAGTGTGTGTTGTGTTTGTGGTATGCATGTGTGTGTTAAAATGTGTGCATGTATGCATGTGTGTTGGTGAGATGATAATGTGTATGTATGTGTATAATTAGTGTGTGTGTGTGTGTGTATTATGTATATAGTTGTGTAAATGTGTGTGTAGATGCGTGTGTGTAGATGTGTGTGTGTCAAATATGTTTATATTTGTGTGTGTGTGTGTTGTGTGTGTGTGTATATGTATACAAGTGTGTACACTTGCATGCATAGGTGCATGGTGGGTATATGTAAGTATATGTGGAGTTCGTGGGTATGTCTATATTTGAGTGAATGAGTGAGTGTTTATGCGAATGTGTATGTGTAAGTAGGTGGATGTGACTTGGTATCTCTGTCTCCCTCTTCATGTGTGTATGACTGTGTGTTTCAGCGTTACGGACTCGCTCGTGTGATTCAAACCCAGTAACAGAAGACTCGGATCGAGTTTGTATGAACCTGATACGCTGACGATTTGAAGACCCGACACACGAGACAATTCAGAAATCCGAATCAGTTCGTACAGCGCCGACCCGATGGTGATTAAACCTGAAACTGCATCATTTATATGAGTGTTCTTTATTTACTTTATTGAGTATTTCAGTATTATTTCACGTGAGTGCTTTTAACCTTGTTTCAATAAATATTAGTTAAATTATTGTTCATGATGATTCACACCCATTAACTACTGGTCACGTTCACATGTATTAAACACAATGAATTGCCTTGTGAATATTTTTATCTCTCTTTAAATGAATTCTGCATATTATTGTTGGTCCTGAACATTATGATACTATTTGAAAGACTTGATTGATTATACTTGACATTTACCTGATAATTATACTGTCTATGTTATCATAGTTGCTGGAAAAATTTGTTACACAGTAATAACACCCACCTGTTATACTTGTTACATATCTTGTTATACTGGTATCCTGAAATACTGTTGATGTTGTTACCGTGACTATCACTAAGTTATCCCAATGACCTAGATAATATATACATTAGTTAATCTTAATAACTAATAACAAGATATTAAACAACTTGTACTGGGACTAAGAAAATTGATAGAGGAGATAACGTCTGTATTTTGGGTAGACCTAAGATATAGGTTGCGCAGTCGAAAGAGGGTTTCACTGTAGAGTTCTCGTAGGGTGACTGCTGACACCCCGTCCTACTCCTGTTCCTTTTTATGTTAATACAAGTTATATGTTATGCCATACATGTTACCTGACTACCTTGCGGTAGGGCCTGCTTCAGCGTCAGGAGTCTGGGTCGTGGTTCTGGTATATACAAGACCCACTTAAAATACAAATAATATCTCCAACCGATCAATTTCAATAACATAGAACTCTGATTGATATGTGTAGTAGGTGTAGTATGGGATGCGTCTATTACACGTGGCAGTTGGTGTTCGCTAACATAATTAATAATAACTGACTAACATAATACGTCATGTTTGATGTTGCTAGCTCGTTATATACATATATGATATGATAGACACTTGACCTGACATATAATTGTGACAGACTGATTCACTTTACTTTTAAGTTATGTATTGCCTGTATCTTAACACTGTGATATGCTGATTGATATTGTGTTATGCTATACTGTCTTTTAATTTTAGTTTTATTCATGATATTTCTCATTCAGTACATTTTATATTAGCATTATCACACTATGTTCACACCAGATATGCACGTGCACTATTCCCTCATTTTACATATTCATTGGGAAGTCTGACTCGTTGGAATTTACACATCCAAATATATGGGTATTTCTTTTACTGAGCAGGTATCTGAGAAGATCATACGTATCTGAGAAGTACGGAGTCTCTTTTACTTGATCACCAAATTCTTTGGTATAGTTCATGTCTTTCTTTTTATTCGATTGACTTCTTTTGATTCTCTATTGCTTGGACTTCATATTGTTCTATTTGCCTTGTTTATAGAATAATATTATCATGAGTAGGATTTATATGTTAAATTGCGGTGCCTTTATTGCCTTTATTGTTAATTTATATAATATGTTTAGGTCACTTTAGGCTCAGCGTATATAAGTGAGGTATTTTTCTCGCGTATATATGTCGCTAACTCTTGTCGCGTCTCCGTTTTCACGTATCTGGGAAGCGAGGCGTGACAGAATTACAAACTAAATCATAATGTTTGATTAGGTGTAATCTATGAAACATTGATACGGACAGGATCATGAATAAGACACGACATGGACAAAGGACACGACAAATCATTAAAAAGTGATATATGGGGATAGTATGACTGTGTGTGTATCTATATCTAATATACATCAAAACCACTAATGATTAGGATATGTTTTATTAAAAGTACAATGAAAAAAAATAAAATATCAATGGTTTATATCTGTAACTTCTAATCAGGTAATAACATCAAACAAAAAAAATCTAATTAATGCTTCACCTAGTTATTGAGGTGGCATGGCTGCTAGATGTCCAATACGTGATATTTAGATTTTATTTAAAGCCGACATAGCTATGACACAACTTTTTTAGTTTTTTAAAACCTGACAAGAACATGGCACTCACTTTGAATAACTGAGTTGATTTCTATCTAATTTCGGACCTCTTGATTGATTAGGGGTATTTGAAGTTTTAATTCTTGGTGCATAGTCATGTGGCAACATGTTAAAAAAAAACCTGAATTTAAACTAAGACATATTTTTAGTGGATTCTGTTTGATTCCATTCAATAATAAAAAGATTGGATCAAAGGAGAAAAAAATGACCATACCTGAAACTCCACTAGTTACAACAAACCGAGAATGGTGCTCCTTAAGTACTGGAACAGAAAATTCAGGTTTTTCCTTGATATCATCCTAACATTTAAGTATATCACGTCCATCATTATCAAAATAAATTATCTCGAAATTCTTATCAAAACAGAACTTCTAAACATAATCTATTTCCTTCTAGAATATATATTTTATATCTTATGATAAAAACAAACTTTTAACATCCAAATGTTTGCTTTAAGTTTTCTTCCCCCCCCCCCCCCCTCTCTCTTCTCCAATTGCAAAATACAATTATGGCTGAAATTGTGTCCTTCCCATCTTTCTCAATAACCACATTGGTTTGAGCCTTTTTCTTATATATAAGAAGTTCAACAAACATTGAAGTTTCAAAATCCCAACTGTTGATATCACAATACTCTGTTTTTACAAATTTACTAAATTATATAATGAGCTAATGCTGGATCGCAAAAGAAATATTGACTTAATTTTTCTCTCATTTGGATAGGACTAATTCAACTAAGAAACCTTTCTTTGATGTTTTCCTGATTAACCTTTTTAACTGTATATGTTAATAGAGAAAAATGTATATCAGCCTGCGGCTGAGAGAACTCTCTCAGCCTGCGGTGACGTGGCTCAATTTTGTCACCCCACTAACTTGCGGCCCGCTTATAGGAAGAAGTTAAATTACTAAATACCCCTTATGAAAAGTTACTCTTTCGGTAACTTTCATTATTGTTTATTATTATTTGCCCACAAGGCAATTTTTGGACCGCTCGTTGTCAGATTTAGGTTATTATTTATTATTATTTTTTCTCCTTTTTTTGCCGCTCTTTATAGGATTTAGGTTTTGTTTATAAATTATTTACAGTGCAAATGTAAACAATGAACGACATTGCGACCAAGGTCGCATAAGTCTACAGTGCAAACATATACATCTACGACCATGGTCTACACTGCGACCAAGGTCGCAATCATCTACAGTGCAAACATAAACAACTGCGACCAGGGTCAATAATGCGACCAAGGTCGCATAAGTATACAGTACAAACATAAACAACTGCGACCAGGGTCGACACTGCGACCATGGTCGCATAAGTATACAGTGCAAACATAAACAACTGCGCAAACATAGACATCTGCGACCATGGTCTACACTGCGACCAAGGTCGCAATCATCTACAGTGTTTAAATATATTATGTGATCATGGACAGCGACTATGGTCGCAGTACCCACGACTGCATTTTTCTGGATGATTTTTTTTTTGTTAAGTTAAATGTAATAACGGTGACTAAGGACTGATCTACAGTCACAGTTTACATATGTTTTTTATATGTTTTGCGCTTCACCGTAACTATTGTCTCAGCGCCTTTAAACTATGAATTTTTTACTTATTGCATGCGTAGTAGGACTGTGACTATGGTCGCAGTGTTTAAGAACAGCAGTCGCAGTTTCATATGTAATTAAAAGAGCATTAAAAGAGCTTATAAGTTAATATAGTGAGAAAGAGACCTTACAAAAAATGAGAATTAAAAGCTTTTAAAAGAAGACAAAATAAGGTTGAATATCAGAAGGTCAGGAAATCCTAATCCTCGTCATTATCACCATCATAAGCAGATTCGTCGTCTTCATTCTTCTGCTCTTCCTGTTCATCACTTATTTCCTCATCATCTTCCTGTTTTTTGAGTTTTTTTTGTTTCATCGATAAACTCCCAGAATGGATCGTCTCTATCAAGCTCTTCGTCCGATCCGTTTGCGAGAAAGCGAGCCTACAGTATCAGAGGATATGCTTTCATCAAGCGTGTCCCGTCAAGTGGCAGAAGGATAATGTCTTCCTCACTAACCCACATGAAATCTTCATTATCCTCATGAATAGGAGGATCAGTTAATACATTATTTGATGTAGTGAGATAGTCAAAAGAGTGAAGTCCAGACTAGTATCAGACTCACTAGAATATCCTGGAGAAAAAGGACCGGTGGGGGAACGATTGAAGTTGAAATCTAAGTATTCAGAGGAAGAAGATGGGGAAGACATGATTCAATAATGAATTGAAAGGAAGAGCAAAAAATATTATTTTTAGATATGAGATAATGTATTAGTTACAAGCACTATATAAAGGTAAAGAATGTGAAAGAACATGAATAGTAATATAATTGTTATAGGTGAAGGTTGAGTATTGGAAGAAGTGGTAAAAAAATATTTAATTGAAGAGTTATGGCGGGAGAATCCGAAGAGTTGCTTTTTTTTTCCAGAGATTTACTGCGTGAAGTACAAATTAAGTTTTTATAGAATGTTTTCCCTATATCTTTAGATTACGTCTGGTGCATATCTTTCCTTTATCGAGATTAATATTATTGCATCTCTTTTTTTCGAGACTGTTGTTTTATCACGGTAGATAGAATATTAATTACTTCTTTTAATTCATTTATTAAGTGTAATTAATATAGTATTTTATAAGATGTGATATACGCTAATCTACTTTGTAAACTAATAAAAATTCTGTTCCATAAGGCATGCGGAAAAGGATTGCGACTTTGGTCGCAGTGCTGAAAAAAGATTGCGACCATGGTCGCTGTTCTGAACGAGGTCGCAGCTGAAAAAAGATTGCGACCATGGTCGCTGTTCTGAACGGGTCGCAGCTGAAAAAAGATTGCGACCATGTTTTCGTCTGTTATTTTTATGGGAACAAGGAATGCGACTAGGGTCGCAGACGTGATATAAAAAAGGAATGCGACTAGGGTTGCAGACTGCGACTTTTGTTATAATATGACTGCGACTATGCCGCAATCGTCATATATAAATTGTATTAATTCTGCGACGATGGTCGCAATGTTCGAAACGATATCATGTTTCGTCTGTAATAGAATTAAGAATTTTATAACTGTAGATATATTCACAGCTGAAAATTCTGTAGGTAAATTTTGTTTTGTGGATGAGTTTATACTAGTTTAGAAGTAAAAAATGGGTATTTTTGTCATTTTGATTCATGAATGTTTAGGCGGGAATTTTTTGTTTTTTTTTGGCGCCTACACTCTGCAGCCGATCTGTGGCATATATTCGGCCACGTCACCGGGGGCTGAGAAACTCTCTCAGC